>CACVKI010139289.1:0-19260 GCA_902732785.1 Trichogramma evanescens
AGAACGAACTAGTTCTTTGGTCATAAAGAGAGAGTGCCTTTTTACGGCTACCATGAATCAATTGTATCTCTTAAGCCTGGCTCACTATTATTTGCCATCGTGCTTTGTACATACACAGCTTATTTGTTTATCTACTACTACACTATACTCTGCTCACTACTGTATATATCTTTAACTAATTGTAAATAAGACATTTTAAAATTGTCATATGTATAATATTCTCTACCTGGGCCTCATGGGGTGCTACCCCGCGGTCCAAATAAATTTAAATTTCAATTCAATTCAATTCTCTCTCTCTCTCTCTCTCTCTCGTAGCCACATGCGCACGCGAGCTAGCGGAGCTGCAGCAGCACGGAGAAACGCCGGCGCGCAAGCTTGAGTAGGATTATTCTTGCAGCGCGTCGGGAATTTGGTTCATTAATGTCGGGGGAGGCTTGCGAGCTTGCGCGCGAGAGAGAACGTAGCAGTTGAAGAGTCGAGCTTGAGCGCGCGAGCTAATCGACGAGATTCGTTTCGCGTATATAGAGCCACACACACACACACACACACACACATACACACATTCACGCACACGCTCGTGCTATCACCTGATGGATGAGAAAAGTTTACCTATCGACGCGTGAAACATAATTTAACGAATGTCCATTCATCCATTTATTACCTGACCTATACTTGTGTACATTGTCTGTCCCGCGTGTACTTACGTGCAAGTATATAATGTACGGAGGACGACCGCCGCTTTCACGTATAATCTCGACGCGCAAGTAGTAGACGCGCCCACGTGCCCTTACACATTTATACACAGGTACACGCGTACACACAGGCACATAATGATTGATTGTACATTTTCATCTAACGAGAGGCAATCTTTGGTATATATACGGCTATATATAGTCGGTAGGGTCGGGGGAGAGGGCACCAAAGTTTATATTGAGCGTCAACGGCTGTGCGCCACTGTGACTTGGAATTAGTTTGCTCTGACCAAGTTGAAACTCCGGAGCTTTTGATGCGCGCGAAGCAGCACAGACACCCACCCACGCACACGTACATAGACGATCTCGCTCAATCGCATTAGCGCAATGTACTTTCCCTGTATATTATATCCTTCGGCGTCCGACTAAACAACCAACGTAATCGTCCATCTTTCTCGTTTATGTGTATATATACGCGCGCGTCGCGTTTGCGAGCTTGCACATTGCTTGCCCTGTGTGTGCGCGCGCGCGGGTATTACTATGTCTCTGAGCGTATTATGCGCGCACATTTTTGAGAGAGCACGTGTAATATTAATTTTCGAACAATGGGAAAATGCCCCAAGAGGCGGAAACTTTTCCTGCAATTTCGTATAGCTTCCACATGGTCCAGTTTCGTCGACGTCGTGTCGCTTTTCTACACGCGCTACGCTCGAGCGCGCGTTTCAAAGCCAAATTGAGGTATAACAGTTTTCACGGAAAGCGAACGCGCATCGCAGTCGAGCGAGCGAGAGAGGGAGAAGTGTTATAGCCCTCATAATAGAACTTTATTGAGTATGAGCGTAAAATTCGCATGAATATTCAAATGTCACTCTCGCGTTCCACGCCAGTGTGTGCGTGCCGCTGCTGCGTGCGCTATCGCTCGCGCCGCCTCGCCTGTGTACTGTACTACGTCGCGCTTACTGCAACGCTATATATATGTATAGCGGTACGTACAACATGCGTTATACACTTGTTTCGCGCATAAACTTATTTATATAGATATACGCGCGCATTCGTTGTTTATCAATGTTTTACCAACTTTATGTGTATACGCGTCGCGTCATAAGCAAGAGGGAGACGAGGCGCAGCTTTTCTGCGCGGCCTCAGCATGCATATAGTACTCCCCGCTGCTGCAGCTGCCAAGCTCGTTCATGAATATGCATATATTCGAAATGTACATCTGCAGCTACGGCGAGACCAGAAGTCGTACAGATGCGCGCACACACACACACATATACAGATACAGTGTCAGCTCCAGCGCTGAGCTACTTCTGCACTACTGGGCCGATCTCTGTGCAGCTCCTGGCACGAACCGAGCGTGTGCATGTGCGGCCCTATGTATATACGATCCCAAGTACAAATAGAAAGAACCAGGGAATGGGGGGTAGAGACCTGTGCGCCTACCATATAGCTTATATATACCGATGCAGACGAGTATACTACCGATGTAATCTTCGAATGTGTCTTTTAACTCGGTGCAAGCACACACACACACACATTCGCAGGAGGAGAACTTTCAGACACGCGCCGAGCTCTTACTCTCTTCTTCGCGTGTATATATAGGCACGGACGTTTTAACGCAATTAGGCAAATAGCCTTGATTAAATCGTTAGACTTTGCAGCGGCGACGACGCTCTGAGCTTTTCCTCGCCGGTAAGTCTAACGTGTAAGCTGCCTCGAGTAATAGTAGTAGTAGTAGTAGTAGTAAGGGCCCCTGGACGCGCACCAAAGGCTCGCGCGCGCGACTTTAAAAAGTTGATAATTAAATTTTGCCGATGCCCTGCACACAGTGGATTCTCTGCTTATAATGGCTATAGTTAAGGAGACTTAGGGCTTCGTACACATACAGTAGCTCGATAGCTTTGGTCCCTTCAATTAGCCGCTAAGGTTGCTGCTGCATGAATCGCATCAGTCGATGCGCGTTTAGTGTACACAGTGTACATCTTCGCAGCTCGCTGAGCTTTCCTTGGATCTCGACGTCGTAGCTCGTAGCTCGTCAAGCTTCAGGATTTATTCGAATGTTGTAGCAGTCTTGATGAGCTGTTTGAGCTGAGATATAGCGGCGCGCGCGCGGTATATTAATCAGCATGATACGGTTGAAATTTGTATCGTCGTCAATTGGATGAGCTGCCAAAGGACGCGATAACGAGTATACAAACCGAAGGCACTCGGGGCTCCTATACACTGCGATCACTGGTATAATTTACATACACATACACGTACACACATTTAAAGTATTCGCGCTCAATGTGATCTATTACGGGGGCATGAATTACCTTAAAAGAATATGGCGCGTATACACATATAAAGAGTTATGGCCTTCATTTCCGGTTATACGGGCTGTATATATTCCGTTCTTGGCGCTCGAGAGCGACACACTTTATCCTCGTGCACTTGCTCTCTTCCTCTCTCTCTCTCTCTCTCTCTCTCTATTTGGTCAAGAGAGCACTAGCCGTGTGTAGTTCATTTCGAGCCATCGCATCAGATATGGTTTCGCGAATTCAGAGTAGCTTCCTCGTTTATAATTTTTTTTTTCTCTGACCCTCTTCCAGCTCTCGAGCGATCTCTCGACGTCCCGCGAGCATGTGCATGTGTATATGTATAGGATACAGCGCACGTATACTACGGCTATACAATCAATTTTTACCCTCGGTCTCGCTCGTCCGTGTGCGCCCGCGTGTGCTATGTGTGTATATATGAAATAGTGTTATTGCGTAGGAGCGCCGAGGCCGAGAGAGAGAGAGAACAGCGTGAATAATGTCTGATGTATATTCGCAGAACTTAACAGGATCACGCTTGATTTATTGCTACGTATGTTGCTCTCTTTTTCCTTCGTAACTGTGTGTGCTACATATATGTGTTTGTGTGTGTGTGTGTGTGTGTGTGTGTAGGTGTGTGCGCGAGCTTGCAGGAAGATTTTGTAGGCGTTTGTCTATATGCGCTCGCAAGCTCGCAGGTTCTCTGCGTATGTGTGTCGAGAGCGAGAAAAATACATACATATACAAACACGTGTACGATGAATTTGATCACGCGTATACACATATCGGCGCGAGCTTGCGAAGCTCGTGTGTGTGCGTGCGAGCTAGCTAGCTACTGCGGGCCATAGATCGCGCAACGCAACACATCGCAATATGCAGTGTAGCATGTGGGCACTACGTATATGGAGCAGCAGGCCTCAGGTGATATTTCTTGGCCGAGCAAACACTTTCATCGTCGTTTAATATTCCGCGCTAACGTATACATACAGCGATCCATCGTCATTAAGCTCGTGTGTCAGCTCTTACGTAAATACATAAGCCGCATGCGCACAAACTGTACAGGGACAAAGGGGGGAGGGATATGGAAAGGAAGGAAACGCGCGGCAATGTTTATTTGCGCAAAAATATTCATTAGATTTTCCATGTATAGCGAGGCTGGGAATATATATACAAGCAACGCAAGCTCGAATTTTCCGCTCCTGGAAATGGAATCACCTCTCTTACTTTCTCTCTCTCTCTCTCTCTCTCTCTCTCACGGCTCGTCGTCGTACGTCGTATATATAAAAGCGCGCGCAGTAGCAGCAACGTCTTGGCTATTATGCAAAATTCATAACACTCGTGTGCGCAGCGGCACTTTCCTTCTTCCGGTTTAACGCTTCTTTTCCGCCGCCACCGCCGTTCAGGACGAACGCAAGAAAAGCAAGCGACGCAAGCGTCGGCACACACGGATCGAGCGCACGTGCGTGTGTGTGTGCGTGTATACATGTACACGTTTAGGATCTAGAGAATACGCGCGCGAAAGTCGGGAAATGACTTTTTGAACGAAAAAAGCTCCCGACCCGCAGCAGCGGCGGCCGCCTCCGCGTGCGTACGCACGCGAGCGAGCGAGCGAGCGAGCGGCATCTAGCACTCTGTGTGTGTATAAGGTGCTTAAACGCGCGTTAAGCGCGCGCGCGGCAGAGAAGACATTATTTTCGCGACTCGCATTAATTTTTTTTCTTGTTGCCTCTTTCCAGCTGTCCGCCACCACTTGCTGCTGCTGTACACTTGTAACACCTCTTCTTTTTTTCTTTCGCTTCCGCCACGCCTGGCTCGGTCGCGTACCACTAGTTGGAATTTTGCGCGTTTCGCTCACTGCCTTATACCGTATATATACAGTATATACACAGTATACAGTTGAGATTGTGCATGTGCATGCGCTGCATGTATATTCGCGAGCGTCGACAAGGGAAACACTTATTTTTTGCCCCCCTATATACCTGCGCCACCACTGCTGCTGCTGCTTGTGCATATACCCATTGGCTGAGCTTTAAATATTGTTGCTCGCGCGCCGTTGAATTTATATATAAATGCGCGCCCGAGAGTAATGTCTCGCGAGGATTGCAGTGCGCGCCGTTGCAGCTTGCGTACTTTATACATATAGCGACTTTCATCTGCTGCTGCCGCGCGCCACACTTACGTGAGTTGTGATTCTCTTGCTGACGCTATATATATACGGTAGGGGGGCATTTAAATGGGCGCAGCACACAGCCCTTTTTCTTATTTACAACGCTGCAGGACGGGGGCGCGAGGACGTTTGCCGATCGGCGAACATTTTCCAATTACTTTCAATCGAAACTGCGCAGCTACTTATATACACCGGAATGAAATAGTTCGACAGCTCGAGGACCAGAGGAGCTTAAAGAGATGGGACGTTATGCCGCTTCGATTGTCGTAACGCCGAGAGAGCCTTTAAATCGAAGGAAACCAAAATTAAATGGACGATCCAGAGAGCGAGAGAGTGAGAGAAAGAGTCAAGAGACTGGAAAAGCACAATAATAGAACGATAAAAGAAATAAAGACACGAGTAAGAAGAAGAAGCGGCAACCCCGACGCCTTTCCTTTAGTGGAAGAACGTGGACACAACACAATTTCATCGCTCAAAGGAAGTACCCCAGACGTTTGTCGCTTGTAAATATTGAATCACCGACGCGCTGTTCTTTCTCTCTCTCTCTCGCTCTCTTTTTCACTATACGCCAAGTCAAGTGGATCGCTGTCTCCTTGGGACTTTCAACATTTTCAGCTGAGTTATACGCAAGTTATAACAAAAAGAAATGAGTAAAATAAAAGTTGAGATACAAGCTTATTAGTTTTTCACTTCATCGAACCATAAGCTATATTTCTTTGAAAAAATTATATTATTGCAGGTAAAAAAATTTAAGGTTTAAAGTTTTCTTTTTAAATCGTATGTTCAAATTTGCTCTACTATTATTCTTGCTCCCGCGTTGGTATATTACATCGAGTGCTCCGAGGCAGGTACGTCTTCATACATACATTACCCATGACATAGCGTACACGGCATATTATATAGTGCGAGCAACAACGAAAAATGCATCATCGCGAAGATACAATGCGCGCGAACGGCAAGCGGTGCACATAGCTGCCTGGCTGAGCCATTTTTTCTCCCGCGCGGCAATTGCACTAGGATTCGCGACGCATAACTAATCGAAGGCTTTAGGTTATACGTATTGAATGTGCACAAGCGAACTCGCGGAAAATCCATTATCGTTGATTATCACGCGTGCATATAGTTGCTTATACGTAAAAGCCGCCGGCCAATGCACGCAATGCGAGAGAGAGAGAGAGAGAGAACGAAGAACGTTATGTAGGCCAGTTCTGGCGATATAGTTGCAGCCGATAACTGGCTATTTAGCCGATTCTCTTGCTCTGTGGTTTTGCAACGTCCCGATTATTCGGCTACAGTTCGAACGTGTGTGCGTGTGTATGTGTGTTTCAGTATGTATAGGTAATTTCTCTGCGAGTACAGTCCTTATCGACATTCGCCGCAGCTTTATACCTTTATAGCTACATATATATGGATGCGCGAGAGCTCAAATCGAATCATCAAAAATACTTACCCGGTGCAGGCGTTGAAAGCCGCGCCAGCCCACACAGCGTCAGGCCTTCGTGCGCATTTGGCACTCGATAATTAGGTGCAATAGGCATCGAGTAAGCCGAACACGACGTTAATTTGAATGTACACATTATGTAACGGCGTATCGCTACTCGAGTTCAGCTGCACTGATAATATTTTTTTATCAAAATTTTTGTTTAAGGATTTACAAAGGGCCCCGAAACCTATTGTTTTTTTTTTCCTGTGAATGAATGAACCTGGGTGGTATTTTAAAAGCGTATCCAAATCATTCGTAATCGATTCTTATTCGATTCATAATCGAAAATTGACTAGAAAAAATTCATTTTTCTTGTGAAATATACCAAAGATTTCGTTTTTGATAATTGACAGCCCATACGTCATAAAATTACTGTAATTGAAACATAAATTATAGGTAATTTGCCACGAAAACAATGAATTCATTTTTTTTTTTTCAAATTTATTTATTTGAATGATATAAAAAATTTGCGATATTAAATAACAATAGATATTGAGAAACACTGAAAATATGTTTATCACCATTACGAGTTTTGGCCTGTAGCCGCCAAGCAAATATTGTATAAATCTTCGTTATTTAAACTGTCTATTATCATTTCGCAGCAGAGAACCGGCATCCGTCCATGTATCAACTCAATGAAACAATCGAGTGCCCAGTCCCGGAAAAATCTCCTCGACATTTTCTCGCACAAGTGCAAAGCACAAGCCTTGCTATGCCGCCCCATCCATTTTATCGAGTTCGAAATCTCGAGATATTCGAAATATGTGAGTAGTTTTGCTGCCTTTTTGGGCGGCAACTGAATCAGGTCGTAGAGCGACAGACGCGGCTTAATCATTATCTCCTTCGCTTTCGTCGCGAAATCTTCGTCATACCAACAATTGTTTTCAAGATTCGCCAACTTCTCGAAGAATTCGTGTTTGGCGAAAATAGACATAATTGTCAGGGCATCGCTTCTGTCCAGTTGATATCCTCCTTTCTCAAGACTATCGACGACGGCCAAAGCGCGAGATGCCGTTCTCAATTTAAAATAAGCATCAAATGTCATTATAAAGCACTTTTTGAATTGACTCTCAGTGGGGAAAACAAAGCAAGACAGATCAGCACCGTTGTACCTAAGTAAATTGACCACATGCGGCATGAGATTCGCCACGGGCAATTGCAGAGCTGTCCATCCATCCGCATTGGCTAAATTAACATTCGCACCTCTTCTCACCAGATATTCGGTTGCCACAAAGTTGTGTGAGATCAGAGCCAAGTGCAATGGTGTGTCACCGCTGTTGTCCTTGGCGTCGATCTGCCACGTCTGATTGACTTCGTCATTGACCTTGAAGAATGTCTCATCTAAGCGATCAAATGTGTCTTTATTGCAAACATAGTGTGTGGGAGTCCATCCCATTTTGTCGGCCAAATTCGGATCGGCTCCTCTTCTCAGCAACAATTCAGTCACCCTCTCGTGTTTGTAAATCAAAGCCAAGTGTAATGGCGAATAACCTGCTTCTGGCCAAATGAGATTGGGATCCTGCCCAAGGTCGAGAAATTTATTGACGACGTCTTCGCAGCCCATTATGCAGGCCACATGGAAATGTGTAAGGCCTGTTTCGTCGATGTAATTCACTTCAAACTTATCATAAATTTCGAATAGTTGACTGACAGTATTCATGTTACCGAAAAAATCGTGTGCAAGTACACCATGCAGTGCAGTGGGGCAATACAAAAATGGCTTGCCGTCTTCGTTCGGCTTGTCCTTGTAACCAGCCCTAAACACAAAGTCGACGAGTAAACATTCGCCGTTCGTTGGCCGGCACACACCCCCAATGAGAAGCCAATCGATTTCTTCCTTTCGAAAAATGTCTTGGAGATTCGGAAGTTCACCTTCCCAAAATTGTACCAAAAGACAAACTGTTTGAAAAAACTCCAATACCTCAGCTTTGATCTCCCAGTTGACATTATCACGCAAAGTTTTCAATAGTAAGGTGGTCATCGTTCCGCGCACTCAAACACTCACTAACTGTTATAATATAAAATATTTTTTACTTTTAATCGCTTGATGGAATCGAAGAGCGATCTTCTTAGCTGTTCACTCTGTGGCGTTGTAACGTGTACTGACTTTACTTGCGCGATCAGCGATGATCTATTCGCTCTGAGCGTTTGGGCGGAGCTTAGAGTGGCTCTACCGTCACCATTTACCCGTAATCTTATGGGAAAACAGGACGCCTGAAAGTTACTAGTGGAATATAAAATGTATACGTAATGACAGCCCGAATCAACGTCATCGACGGCCTACAAATTCACTCTTTTCTTCTCTCGTCACCTAATTTTTCAATTGAAATACTGCCATCAACGAGCCGATGAGTCGACAAATACATCGAATAAATTAGTACGATTGAAGTGTTTTTTTTTGTTTTGCTTGCTTCCTTCCTTCTCCCTCCACTCTCTCTTTCCCCTCTTTCACTGGTACACCGCGATAAAAGCCAAGCCGCGAATAATTTAAACATTAATCCACTGCTCCTCGGGAATGCGATTTTCATGTAAAAAAGTCATACGCCAGTCTCTCTCTCACACTCTTTCCACATATAGGATGCATGCATTACAGCAGAAACGCAGCCAAAGACGAGTCAGCATACGAGGCAGCTGATCGATGGCCCGTAATATATATCGACAAGTGCTCAGCTATTTCCAGTCGAACGCTCTGATGGGGTGGCATTTTTTTAGTCACGGCATATAGGCAGGCGTGACACTGAGGCAGAGAGAGAGAGAGAGAAAGCAAAAAAGAGAAAGCACGCGGATCATCGCTCAAAAAGTTCATTATATTTCTTCGGACACGGTGAGCGCGCGCGCATAACCCTCGAAGCTATATACAGGGACCAAGTTTTTTTCATCGCATCCATACGAGTTCAAAGAATGCGCGTGATCGAGCAAAAAAGGATGCAATCTACGTATAATGTGGATTATATAGCGTGAACGCGCGTGCACTGTGCAGGATGATGAAAAAATGCAATGACGCAGAGGCCGATGCATATCCGCATAGGTGTGTGAAACGTACGCGAGCGAGAAGAGAGCACGAATCAATCTGCACCCACGCGCGCACTGTACAACAAGGTAAAAAAAAAGCAAGAAGAATAGAAAGAAGAAGTGCACTGCTTTACGAGAGCCCGGAGGCAATGCGACAGAGTCGCGCGAGTGATCTAAACAAAGGGACTGATGCTAGGCTCACGCACATAGGCCAACTGCAAGCGCCATTGGGGATGTGTATGGGTAAGCCCGAGAAAAGAGGGCGCACGTGGAGATCGCGCTTGGCTCGGCTTGCATGCAGAAAAAATACATCTACGCGTATATCGACTGCCTCGAGCACGAGTCTCAGCAATAGCAGCAGCAGCAGCAGCAGTTCGACTTATAATAATAGCACGAGCGAGCCTCGTGTTGTTGGCAGACGTAGCATGAGCAAATGTCGAACGTCGATCGTCGCAAGCCAAGACAGCGAGCTACGAGTAATACGTCACACGATCGCTACGGTGTGGCAGGCAGCAATTCATATTTAACCGGCATATGCGTAATATACGTATATATATCCCCAATATAGGTGACGTGGGTATTACATAGGGACTATGCAGATAATGCCATACGAGATGGGTCGAGCATTATCGATGCTCGATCTCGATTATGTGTGTATGTAGCGACTAACGTTCAGCGCTTACGTGTCGTTGACTACTTTCACCAATAAATTGGTTGGTCTGCGACTGCGACTGACCATATGGCCAGCGCATCTGCCGGAACTACTCCGAATACTTGAAAAATGAAATGCTACATTTTTCAGTCAGTTTCGAAAAAGTTGCTATTTTGACCGTAGATGTGTCACTTTATTACGCTTCGACTGGAGTCAAAATTCAGTCGACTAATAAGAGGCCGAATAGAGAGGATGCGCAGGCAGTGGCGGATTAGAAAAAGTGCCGCTCTCACAACGCAAACTATCATTGACCGCTCGAATACAGTTGATTTTCAAAAACTTGGAATATTAAAATCCAAAAATTAAGATAAGACTGTGAATGATAAGTACGAAAGAAAAGAATTTATAAATTGGGAGAACTTCATAAATAATAACTTTAAAGAATGTGAAACACAATGAATGGTTTAAATTAATTAATTAAATTTTTTCCACCAGTGAACATTTATTGTTACTACTGATCACGTCTCTCATTTAGGTCATACAATTATGTTGAACAAAATTAGCTACATAAAAATTGTATGAACTTGATGAAAAATATTTTGAGAGTCAATATATTCTCGAATTTATTACAGAAACATCATAGTTTGATTTGGTTATTAGGCACTTATTGTAACCCAAAGTCTTCACATTTTTGTGAATAACTCGCTTTTGATCAATCGAATTGATTCTTATGTTGTACATCTTTTCATACATTCACTGCGACAATACTTTGTCCTTATAAGGAAAATAATTTGATAGACAACATGATGTCTTCTCGCACTGTCCAACGTGAAATCCTTCATATATTCTTAAACTCCTTTACGGAGTTTAATCAAATTCTAGCATTTTTCGCGTGCGAAATCTTTGCGACCTGCGTGGACTGTATTTTGGTGTCTGATCAAATTCGATCTTCGTCCAAATTGCTTTTGACAGTTGTCACATGCGTAATCTTTGCGACCTGCGTGGACTATATTTTGGTGTCTGATCAAATTCGATTTTAGTCCAAAAGTCTTCTCACATTTATCGCACGCGTAATCTCTTCGACCTGCGTGGACTGTATTTTGGTGTCTGATCAAATTCGATCTTCGTCCAAATTGCTTTTGACAGTTGTCACATGCGTAATCTTTGTGACCTGCGTGGACTATATTTTGGTGTCTGATCAAATTCGATTTTAGTCCAAAAGTCTTCTCACATTTATCGCACGCGTAATCTCTTCGACCTGCGTGGACTATATTTTGGTGTCTGATCAAATGCGATTTTAGTACAAAAGCCTTCTCGCATTTGTCGCATATGAAATCTTTGCGACCTTCGTGTATTGTCATTTGGTGGTAAAATAAATTTCCTTTATGTCCAAATTTTTTCCCGCAATTGTCACATACGTAATTTTTGCAACCTTCGTGTATTGTCCTTTGGTGGTGGAAAAGACTTTCTTTACTTCGAAATTTTTTCCTGCAATTGTCACATGTATAATCTATGAGATCGTGAAGTGTTTTTTTGTGTTTGGTCAAAAGGCTTTGATACCCAAATTTCTTTTCACATTTATCGCATGCGTAGTCTTTGCGACCTTCGTGTACTACCTTTTGATGGGTGAGCAAATTCCATTTTATTCCAAATTCTTTTTCACACTTGTTGCAGGGAAAGTCTTTGCGACCTTCGTGCGCTACCCTTTGGTGCGAAACCAAATGCGATTTGTGTCCAAATTTCTTTTCACATTTGTCGCATGCGTAATCTTTCCGACCTTCGTGGACTGTCTTTTGGTGCGAAAGCAAATGCGATTTGCGTTCAAACTTACTTTCGCACTTGTCGCATGCGTAATTTTTCTGAACATCATTTATTGTTCTTGTACCGTCTTTACTGATGTGTACTGTCTTTATATGCAACAGCAAACTATGTTTATTTCCAAATCTCTGGGCACACTTTTCACATAAGTAATCTTTGAAAACTTCGTGGAATATTCTTTTGTGCTTGAGTAGAGTTGATTTGTTTTCAAATTTTCTCTCGCACTTGTTGCATGAGAAATCATCGCGATCTTTGTGTATCAATTTTTGATGCATAAACAAACTCGATTTTTTCACAAATATTTTCTCGCACCTGTTACATCCAAAATTTTCGCGATCTTTGTGTTCTGATATTTGGTGTCTACTCAAATGACTTCGGAACTCAAATTTCTTTTCGCACTTGTCGCAAGTATAATTTTTCTGCTCATTGTGAATTGTGTTTCCGTGTGTTAACATGCTTGATTTTAGTGCAAATGCCTCCTGACAAATATCACAAACATATTTTTTGTCGTATGAAACAACAATGTCGTGTTCATTTGAATTATCTATCGAGACAACTTCTTGGATTTTTTTCTCACTTTTATCCATTTTGGTGACTTAACTATAAGATGGATCCTTCTATTTAATGTCCCAGAAACTGAATGAGTAAAATTTATCTTTTGGTATTATGGCTTGCTTCATCGAGAAAGTCAACATTCAAACTTATTTGTTTTTCCTATAAACGATCAGTGCTTGTGAGACGATATCAAAATCGTTCATGATTATATTGTTTACAATCAAGTTAACGATTATCAGTTTATACATTGTTCTCACAACATTTGAAACAATTTAAAGCTTTTATTTGGCGACGATTTCTTCGATGAAATTGTTTTGGTCTTGTAAAACTAAGTACTTCAAAGCAACTCCCTGTAATATCACATCAATAGATCCTCATACAATATTTTAGTCGATCGGTCTCCGGAGGCGTTTCAAAGTTTTCTCTCGCAATTACCTATAATATACACAAGAATTGCGTCATTTAGTGATCGAGCCGCGCACAGATCATAACCGATTCATGAGACAATAAACGATCATTTCACTTGGTACATGATATGTTCATTGCACTCCGTTAATTTTTTCTCGACGTGCGACACACCTTCGAACTGGATGCGCCCAGCGCAAAATCAGTTTATTATATTCTAAATTTTTATAAGCATTTCGTATAGCTTTGAGCCTATCATTATATTCCATCGAGCTTCTCGCAAGCTTTGTGTTGAAAAAAGTAAAAAAGCTGCGCGACATGCAGCGCGACATGCAGCGCGACAGCGGAATATGAATTATAATACGAAAAATTTCTCCGATTAGATATGCTCTCGTATTAGATATGTTTCCAGCCTTCGGGTCTCGGGCAAGTTCGACAAAAGCCCTCCCTCGCATGGCTATATTTTCATCACGTAAAGTGCAGCGCGCATATATACGTACGCGAGTGCGTGCGAAAAAGTAATAATAATCTCGGGCACTGGTATGGCAGGCAGCTGACAAGCATACGATATATGTATCCTACACGTATAGCTGGTGGCTCATCGTACGCTGCACGCGTGTGTATCATCAGCTGAGCGGACTCGTTTAATTGGTCGATGCATTTCATCATTTTAATGATACATCAAAGCGTGCGCCGTGCGCTATGTATAAAGCACATGTATGCGATATACTTGCGCGAGATGGTATGTTATAGTAATGCTCGATTTATGCACGAGCACGTATTATACTCAGCGCCACCCGAAGCTACAGATTATTTATCGTGTCGAGTGTATTATATGTACCCTTCCGCGACCGTGCAGATACACACACTGCGTTTGCTTGACACTTGCATCGTACGATATATTATGTATTGAATATAAAATAATGCATGAACACTTATTTTTGTTTTTGTCGATGCTGACGATACCGACGTATGCGCATTCGTACTTGCAAGTTAATGATAACGGGATTAACGCATTGTAGCGCTCTCGATGGGTTGTTTGTGGAGCTCACATCGAGGAGTGTGCCCGTAGCTCTTCATCTAGTTAGTATACATACCTTATGAACTGCGGCAAAACCGTACTCAAAAACAGCGCGAATGTGCATTTTATTCCGTGTGATAAATGAATTGCAGTTTTAAATCGATGAAAAATGAATTAATTATGATTGAACAAGTTGTTGAGAAGAATAATATAATTATTGATTAACAATTAGCCGTTAAAACCAGCTTATTAATTATGTTTTCTTTCAGTAACAAGTAATGTCGCCCTTGGAGGAATGTTGTTCTTCTTTTATTCTTAAATAATTGCACATCAAGTGCAGTCGAATAACCCATACTCATATCATATTACTTTATTTGTTCCTATTCTCTTTTATTTTGAAAATACTGCAATAAAAAAAAAAGACGAATTCCATCTTGAAAACGTAAATCGTTAATAATCGTTCCTAGAGTTACAACTTTATCACATTGGAGAAGAGCCATGAAATCGTTCTTCTTTAAATGACTTAATTAAACGGAGGATCGTAGCAGCAATACGCACTCGCTGCATCTAATTTAATTTCGGTCGACGTGCGTGTGTGCGGCATAATACATATATAGGAAAGGCCCAAAGGGTAACTGAGTCTGTCTTTATATATTTACGTATGTGTAATACACACTGTGTATGTGTGTGCGCGCTTGCGTGTGCTTCTCTGAAAAGAATCGTCGTGTATAAAGTCGCTTCTCCTTCGTGATGTTAGCCTTTTTATTTGCCTTGAGACGTCGTCGCCGACGTCGTTGTCGCTTTCGCTATACTCACCATGCCTCGTTATATACTTTACCCCACTTTTATTTTGCCCTCTTTCTCTCTCTCTCTCTCTCTTACTCTCTCTATCTGTCTCTCGAGACTTCTCGGGGCTTTTTCTTCTTTGTTTCTACGGCACGTACATCAACATCCCGGCTGGCTTCTATTTCTTTCTCTTAGTCTCTCTTGCTCTCTCGCTAGCTCGCGTTCTATCGCACTCGACACTCGACGAGCGCTAGAGGATGGAAGTGAGTAAGAAAAAGAGAGAGAGAGAGAAAAAAACTTCGCCGCGAATTAGGCTCTGCCACGCGCTTGCAAGCTCGCACTAGGTTATATATACTTGTCTTCTATATATAACTATTTATTCGATATATAGAGCAACAGCAGCAGCAGTACTACCACCAGTACCACCACAGTAACAGCTCGCAGGAGAAGCGAGCAGGTAGGAATTGCGATATCGTTGAAGAATAAAGGAATATAGCCCCGGCGCCTCAGACAAAGCTTCAATTTCGCCTCTCTCGTGCGCGCGAGGAAAAAGAAAGACGAGCCCGAGTAATTTTATTGTATTTCTGTCTTTCTCTTTCTCTCTTACTCTCGCGATGGTAGATATTAGTATAGAACTTCTCGTACTGCACACTGCCGCGCTGAACATGAGTTGCTGCTGCTCGCTACTCTGCTTCTCGATGTATAGAGTAAAATCCGCTATACAGACAGCTACACAGAGAGAGAGAGAGAGAGCCAGAGAGAGATGTATTAAGCTGCTTTACTTCGGCCTCCCGGGCGCGCGCGCGTTGGTAATTCAGGATGATGGCTTGATACGACTTGTTTCAGGAGTTCCAGCTTTTATTTTCAAAGTAATGAACGGCTCCGTTCAGCCTATAGACATCGTGCGGCTGCACGCGGACTTGGTGCGGCTAACGTATATATTTTTGTTGGTTAGTCGGCCAAGCACAAAAGTTCGAGTGATTTCAAAGAGACTATACTGACTCGAGTCAACGAGCTTCGGGATACGTATATAGTAAACGATCGTCATCGGTGTGTAACATTTGTTCGGCGCATATAAAAGCGATCAGAAGAATTCGAGCTCGAGCGAAAAACGAAAAGGATCGCTATATTGTATGCTGTGTATGGGCGAAAATCGAGCTGAGAGGCTACCCCACATACACACACGCTCGGCGCCCGGTAATACGAGTGTCAAAGTCGAAATATGCGCGTGCGGTTTTATACATGCGTGTGTGTTGCAGCCACCGGTAGATCGAATGCCGCAGATTCGTAAAACCTTTTCGTGTTGTTCGCTGCAGAAACAGCAGCAGCAGCAGCAACAGTCGCGGTGTGTACCGCCTTTTATACATCCTCAAAGCTTGTGCGGCTGCAAAGCTATTATGCATACTCGTTTACTACCCTCGACGTGCCTATATAATATAATAAACTTAGGATTGAGTTTTCGACGGTACGAAAGTGCTGAAAGGCTCGCAAACGACAACACCTGTGCGGGCGATATTGTTTGATCTACTTTTCGCTACTTGCGCTTAATGGAACTTAAATCATAAGAAAGAGAGCGATTCTTTTATTTCTTTTTTCGCTCGGATCGGTTCAAAATGAAAAATGAATCGCTCCAATATTGAACTCAAACTCATATTACACGGTCACGCGCCGCTAGTCGATTTCGGGCGACCAACAAAAGATTAATACCGCTCGAAGTCGGTCACTGCACTCCTATATAATATCTAATACGGAAACTTCCAAGTAGTAGCAAGTTCGTATGATTAATTTCTGGACATATATTTCAACCAGTACCTAAAGTTTGACGCAGTCATCATTATCATTATCGTCATCGTCATTAGTTTCGCAGTCCCCTCAAAGTATGTATACATGCGGGCGGGCGTGGACTCGGCACCGGGCAAAGGTACACACATATATAATAATATTGATTCGCGTATACACAAGCGAGACTTTGCTCCGTCCCCTCCTTCCCGCGCGCGCGCGCGAAAACCGCTTTCCGCTGTCAAAGTTGCATATGTAACATTATAATATGTAATCCTAAATGAAGCGCCCCAGTTTATCTCTCGACGTTGGAAGGGCTCCCCTACGTACATATATCCTACATTATTTCCCGCTTCCTATCTTACCCGCACTGCCGCTCGCTTAGCTTCTGCTATGTTATATGTATGTATGCGTGCCGCATATGGCCGTGCTATGTGTGTGCGCGTATGTACAGCGCAGAAGTAGAATAATCAATGTCTTGTCAGACCATGACTCCGAGCGACACACGAGTTTAACCAAACTTTTGGCTTAATGTACGCGCCCCGTGCAGACATCTTCCGCGTGGCTGGTTCAATTCGCCCGTATGTGCTGCTGCTGCCGCTGTACCTATATACATCTGGGCGCATGTGTGAGCGTCACGGACATGTATATATGAGCTATATACGCACTTTATTCGCCAACACTTTGAATGATTGACATTTTACGAAAACGTCGATGTTGTAATTAGCTTTTTTTGCATTTAATACGGGTCGTCGAGAGCACGCGACAGATACCCAATTGGGAGCCTGAAGTGCAATTGGCATTATGTTTGCGCTGCATCTTTAATGCGCTCCGTTGCTTTTTTTCGGCGCGCGCACATTATTCTCGGAAAATGTTTCAGCGAACCGCGGTAGCGCACGGGATATACAATTCGGGGGTATCATATAGATCTGCGATCGACGTTTCGCTCGGGTGTTCGGTTGCAAGAGTGCACGGTGGAGGCACGCACACTACCACATACACGCGGCAACGTACACGAGCGCCAGCGGGTTTATCATGGTTTTCGGGCGAATTTACTTATCAACGGGCAAATGTGATCCCTGCGTTGAAATTTCTGATCGACACGTATATGCGTATATTATACGCGTGTATTGTACGGTGGAAACACAACACTCGATGACGGGGAAAGAGAGAGAAAGAGAGAGAGAGAGAGTACTGCAGTACGCGTACACTATTGAAGTATCGGTCAGAGCACATATTGCATTATTTGCCGCGCGCGGTATTTATTGAATATATACCGTGAACACATTAGACGCCCTCGCGCGCATAGCGACGCGCTGCGCGCGTACATCGATATATACGGCAATATTATTCAATCATTTTAGTTCGCTTGTTATCGCGGAATATTAAACGAATTAGCTGTCATGTCCTGTGTTATAATATGTACATATTCGCGCTCGCGCGTTTATATATACGTAATGTACAAATAAAGAGCGAGCTGCCGCTGCCGCTGCAAGCTGTGGGCGATGTTTGCCACGCGTTCGCGATTACAAACTCATAACACGGGTAATATATTACTATAATTGCCACTAAATTTTCTTCATTTTGAATAAGCTCATAAATAAGCTTATACTGGGCCGCCGTGGCTACTACCATTGCTATGCTAGTACGTATATATATCTGCGGGCCGCTACGGATGTGTATACGTACGTGCGGAGAGTATACGCGGCGCGGCGAGTCTCTCGAGAGACAACGAGAGGCCACTGCACCTCTACTACTACTTGTGTGTATATACGTATATCCCGTGGGAGTAATTTTTAACAGCTTATCCTCTCGCTCTCTCTCTCTCTTCCTCTCACTCACTGCCTCTGACTCATTGACCGAATGTTATATGCATTTCAATGCATTTTTACCCGCTTTTGTTAGTTGCCTCGGTTTTTTTGTTTTTTCGTTTTTTGATAGCCGAGCTTTGAGAGCTTTAAACTCTCGCGTACGCGTATACGTATACCGTTCGTGTGCAGTACGCGCGGACGCGCTGCACCGAACGAGCGATATGACATTTTTCGATTAAAGTCATTTTTACAATGATACGGAGGATATTTCACGCCAGAAAAAATGCAGTAGCCCCACCAGCTCGACTCGCTGTTCACACATTCTCGCCCTCTCTCTAGTCTCTATACGCGTCGAGCTGTAGATGAGAGCTTTTTTTGCAGCAGGTGCGCTCGTCAAAGTGAAAAAATGCTTTGTGCTATCGAGTTATGCATTAGCAAGGTGTATCGAGTTGCCCGGCAATTGGCAAAAATTAGTAGATTTTCTTACAAGGGGGAGAAATGAAACTTCCGCATGCACGTGATAATGGCGCCGAGGCGAAGCCGAGGCGTCATATCACGTGTATGAGGGTGTTTCATTTTTCACCCGTGTAAGAAATAGTATTTTTTTCCATCCCCGCGCAAAAGTTTTCATGAAATAATCCAAATAAATTCAAAATAAAAAAATTAATTCAAGATTTCAATGCACATAGGGACTTGCATTTGTTTTTTCTTTCGCATCGAGGTCTTGATTTGCCGTTGGATTGTGCAGAAAACAAAGCGGTTATGGTTATTATTGATTTTTA
>CACVKI010139290.1:0-65748 GCA_902732785.1 Trichogramma evanescens
TGTGTGTGATATATGCGGAAAGTCATTCACCCAAAAGTTTAATCTTCGAACTCATGTCAATGGGGTGCACAAGGGCGTCAAACATACATGTGATACATGCGGCAAGAAATTCACAGGCAAGGATTATTTGAAAATCCATATTGATATGGTTCATAATGGTATGACACTACATGTATGCGATTTGTGTGGGAAGTCATTCACCCAAAAATCTAATCTTCAAACTCACATCAATGGAATGCACAAGGGCGTCAAACATACATGTTATATATGCGGAAAGTCATTCACCCAAAAGTCTAATCTTCAAATTCATATCAATGGACTACACAAGGACATCAAACATAAATGTGATACATGCGGCAAGAAATTCACATACAAGGATTATCTTAAAATCCACATTAATGCGGTACATAATGGTATGACACCACATGTATGCGATTTGTGTGGGAAGTCATTCACCCAAAAGTCTAATCTTCAAACTCACATCAATGGAATGCACAAGGGCGTCAAACATACATGTGACATATGCAGAAAATCATTCACCCACAAATCTAGTCTTCAAACTCACATCGATGCGGTGCACGAGGGCGTCAAACATACATGCGATGTTTGCGAAAAGATATTTTTACACAAAAGAAATCTGAGCCGTCATGTTAAGTCAACTCATTTTGGTAATAATTGAGCCTGCATAGTTTACGAGTTATGCCTTAATAAATGCATACATTTTGTTTCTATTTGTGCTAAAAACGACGATTTACAAATCAATAGATTCGTTCAGAAAATGAATCTAAAAATATTTTTTTATAATGATACATCAGTTAAAAAATAAACTTTGACAAAAAATATGCAGCACATTGTTCATTTTGAAATAATCTAGATCTTATGAATAATTTTCTGCAAACGTACTCTTTGCAACTCGTGAAATAACCAATTCTTAAGCTTAAATTTCTCAGTCTAGGTTTCAATGAATTATTTACAAACTTTTAAGGAATTCTGTTACAGTAGTACAGCTAAATAATGATAATTATTTACAAATAATTGCACTAAGTGAAATTCTTCAAAAAACTTCCGTTTGATTCAGTATTCAATTTATGAAGACTATCTCACCTGCTTTCAGCTCCAGTTACGGTTGTGTAAGGTGTCACAGATGGGCTGATCAGTGGACTAAAGCCTTTGAGGGTGAATGAGTTAGTCTTTTTGAGGATTGACTTTTTCGGTTGAGTACCAAATACCGGCGAATGAAACGTGTGCTAAAAGTATTTATCAAGTTAAAAAAATTTACGTAAATATTATTCCCATATAGTTTTTTCAAGGCAAAGTAAATATTACGTGATCTATTCCATTGCCTGGTGACATTGTCAAATCATTGACGCTCTGGCGTTGCATTTTTAAAATATCAGGAGCTGGAATTACTTCAAAACGCGATGGTCGGCGTGCTCGTTCTTGCTCTTTAATTTGTCTTTCCAGCTCTTCTTTCGCTCGTTCTTCTGCTTCTTTATGAAGTCTTTGGGCAACCTAGATATTTCATCAAAATTTATTTATACATGTTTAGGCATTTTTTTCTAAAAAGCTGTCTAAAATTAACCTGTAATCTTCTTTCTCTTCCTATATGTTTTTCTATAAGTTTGATTAGTTCAAGTCTTTGAATGGACCCTAACAATATCATATTATCAGGGCTATCAACCAGCGGCAGTCCCCGAAGTTTTCTATTTTCTTTGAGTACCTCCTTTAGCTTTTGATATGATATTCCATGCCAAATATGTTTGACATCCCTTATCATAAAATCTTCGACATAAATATTGTACATTCCTGAAAAATCAAAACTGTATCAAATCTATCGAAAGTTCATTCCCGTACGAATGATGCTATTCCTTACCCCTAATATCCAAATATTTATTGTAAAGCGAAAAAAATGTGAAAATATATTTATAAAAATTATGAGAGCAATTGATTATAGAAAAAAAAGTTCAACGATTGAATCAGATCGATACAAAAATTAACTTTTCTACTCAAGTGCAGGCGACAAAAAAAAATAAATAAATAAAACACAATACCTGAGCCAGACGGCAAGAGGTCCGGTAGATAAGGCAGCTTCTTGATCAGTATGATGCTGTCGTATATGCTCGGCTGCAGCAGGGCCGCCACGGCATTGGCGATGAGCACGGCTATCATCATCGGCACGATGTGCGTGATCTGACCGGTCATTTCGAAGATTATCACGCTCACCGATATAGTGTGGGTGACGGCACCGGAAAAAGCCGCCGCGCCGACCGTAGCGTAACCACCTGCAGTGCGCAGCCAACATTAGAATTTCGAGCACGCAAACGATTACGAAATGTGCGTATAATTCTATCTAGGTATATGAATTGACGGCGCACGCGCGAGTGACGTAATTTTATAATAATAATTCCGTCAAGCTCGCGCTCGCTATCTGTTTATAGAAGGGTGACATGTGTAGGATAATGAAATTACGCACCCGGTACGATTGGCGTTATTATGCCTCCGTATCGAACGCCATTTGGAAATTGCAAAGCCATGGCTTCGCCGATCGCCCTACCCAGAGCGGCTCCTATCTTGAAAACTGGAATGAATATGCCCGACGGCACAGGTACAGTTGAACTGATAATTGAAAAAATAAACTGCAAAACATACGAGCACATAATAATTATTATTGTATACGTCGATTATGTTAAAAAAATAAATAAAACAAAATTATTCTTACCGTATAAGCAGTAAAACTTAAAAGTCCGACGAATACGTTAGTGTTCTCAGTCGACCAATGCTTAACTACATTTCTCTCCTCGACATTCAAATCTTCTTTGGTCCACGTAAAATTAGTGAAAAGCCCGTGCACTTGATCGTGAGTGTTCAAATCGCCGGCCATGAATTGGCCGAGACCCAGAGGAAACGAAATAGAGGACACCAGCAGCGAAACAATGCCAGGGTATAAGAAGCGACTGTAAATTAGTTATTTTTCATTTATTTTGGCTTACTATTATGTTTTAAGTTTATTCAATTAAGACCCTAATATTTGAATCTAAAAGCAATGTTCAGTGAATTATCGTCGAATTTTCGGAATGATTCATTATTTTTATGAATATGCTATTTCAGGCCTTTAAAAATAAATTTTAAAATTTAAAAAGTTAATTTTCACAATACGCTCGTTTGAAAAAAGCGAGGAGAAAATAAACATATTGCGAAACACACGAAATGGCTTACTTCTTTTGCAAAAAGCGATTCATGCTCTTGTTTTTGCGCATGAATATGACGTACTGCCTGTGGAGCCAGACATAGAAGGCGCCCAACGCCCCACTGACGAGCCCAATGACCGCGAAAACGAAGAGCTCTTGCGGATCGAAGGGAAAGTCCATGGTGAAGTTGGTGATGAACATGGCCGTTATGGTCTCCTCGCGTTGGAACCAAATGGCCAGCAGCCTGAACATGGTGGCGCCACAGACGGCGGCGAAGAAGCCTCGCCAGTAGTTGCGCACGGCGAAGTAGACGGTGGTTACCTCGATGCTGAAGAGGACGCCGCCGATCGGGGCGGCGAAGCACGAGGCGACACCCACGGCGCAGGCCGCCGCCAGCATCTCGCCGTTTCTGCTCTCGTTCTCGTAGATGCCGTTGAAGCTCGTCACCATTTTCGACAGCAGTGTGGCGACTATACTTGCTATGTGCACGAACGGACCTATCAACACACAGAGGCATCAATTAATTAATTAATTATAATTGTGTGATCGATCGAAGAGCTCACGAGCACCGACCTTCCTTGCCAACGGGCAGACCCGATCCAAGGGTAGCCGTCAGTCCGATGACTTTGGCGACGAGTGTGCGGAACGTGAGGTACTCTTTGAGAGCCACGCCTCTCAGGATGGTCTTCATCTCGGGTATTCCGGATCCGATGCTCTGGGGAGCCACGATGTGGACGAAACCGGCGCTGAAGAGTATGAGACAGACGGGCAGCACGACCCATGCCAAATACTGCAACGCCTTGTGAGATGTGAGGTCCTGATACAACCATATCCTGGCTGGGAAAAAAGTACGATCATTGAAGGATATTTAACCAGTTCGTTTTGAAATATTGTTTTGATTAGTCGTCGTGAAAAATTGCCATTAGATTGAAACGTAGTATCAATTATCGAGTAAACGAGATTCTCGCGCAACGAACGATCATATCAAATAGCCCCGCGCAGTAATCAAGCGCCGAAGTGACAAACTGACCGTTATTGCACATGGATATTCCTCGGTCCATGGCGTAGCTGATGAGGGCCATGATGACGCCGAGCAGCGCCAGGAACACCCAGTCCTCGCCGAGTCGCGCGCCGGTGTGCTTCCATATCACTGCCAGCAATGCCAGGAATTTGCGACATAGCGGGCCGCGTCTGGTCTTGCTGAGCTCCTCGACGCGTACCTTGTCGATGTTTTTGCGAGCCAATCGTTCGCGTCGAAGTTTGCGGGCCTCTTCCTTTGCGTATTCGCCGAGATCCTTGGTGTAGCGACCATACATCTGCGTCGCAAGCATAAAAACTCATCGTTAGGCATTGTTTCGTGGATTAATATATCCGTATGAAAAGAGATTTAGAAGAAAGTAAGCAAGGTTGCATCTTAATTGAAGCTTGTGAATCAATTTTTCAACAGCTCAATTTAATTTTTTTTGCCTTTTTTTCTTAATGACAAAGTTTGGAATATTAATCATATCGATAATATTAAAAAAAAGGCACACGGCCCTTTTCGTTAAAAAACTTAGTGAAACTAATTCACAAAATAGCCGTTAATTCAAAATGTTTGACCAACTTAACTTTTTCGAATGGCACGGTTAAATTTTTTTTTCAATTTTCAACGGAATGAAAACGTTTGTTTTTTGAACATGTATTGAATTAATGCGCAAGAATAGAATTAATTCCTAAAAATCTTTGATGATTTTTCGTGAATTTAAGTCTGAGAATTTTATGATACATTTTCGTTGCAAGCATTATCAACTTGAAGAGTGTACTGTTAAAAAAACTTCAAATTTAACTCAGATTTCAAGTAAAATAAACCTTTAAAATTAAACTAACTATTAAGGTACTTTTATATGAAATAATTGTTAAAAATGTATGTATTAATATTCGTTTATTTTTTTACATTGACAACATAAAAATGCATGAAATGCCATAAAACAAATCATTTTTAAAGAAAAAATGAACAAAAGGAATTAAGCTCTACACTCAAATTTGAACATTTTGATTTTACTTATTTTACTTGTCAATTGATCAAAAACAATATGAATAAAAGTATTGAAATTAAAGCCAAATTTCACCGCTAGATGGCAAAAACCTTTATCTGTTAACTCGAAAGTGGCAAAGTAATTATAACTATATATAAATCAAAGCATAACTGTAACATTTGTTGTTGTTACGAACATCGATTGTTGCAATGATTTTTGTCGGAAATCACTCTGAGATTAATTACGATACATGAAGTTGTTACAGACAAGTTGATGAAGATAATCATACCTGCAAGTATGGGATAGGCAAACATGTGAAAATGAAAAAAGGGCTTTGCAGCTAATCGCGATCGCTTGTATAAGAGACATCGATCGCCTCTTTAATCAAATGCTTAAGTCTTGCTCGGCATTGCCAGATATATCGCCTCGTACATATAGACTTGTCGGAAGCTAGCTGGCTGGCTGACTGGCTGGCGGTCTGCGCGCAAAGTCAAGGACAACTTTCGACTCGACGCTTGAAATCGTACTACTATAAACTTGCGAGCTCTCTGCATCGAGAGCTTCTCGAGCTTATACTTTTTTTCTCACTATTTATATTTTATAAGTACTTACGACGTAGTCATCGTTGCAGACGAAAAAGGCCCTTTCGGGCCAGCTAATGGCCTGCACATAGGGATGCGGCGCTAGGGGATCCACGGCTGCGACGGTTTTTTTCGCGCCTATTGCCGCTTAAACGGCACTTATTTCACACGCTTGCCTTGTTATTATTCTAGGCTTCGCACTTTTCTCTTTCATACACGGTTGTCACACACACGCACACACTCTGCAATATTTACTCCGATTCGGGGTGGCATCCGTGGCGCAACCCTTGACAACTCGTGACGCTTTCGACGCGCTCTCTAGAATCACTGGAGAGTGCACTTTCTACTTTGTCATTTCTGCGTCTTTTACCTCGCCTTCGGACTCGATTTATATAAAGATATATCAAGGCGCATTCGAGCTGTCCGTTATTGTTTTTTCATCTTAGCTGTTTGGCGCGTGTGAGCGAGATATTATGCATTGCGCGTCGCGTCACTCGTTGTTTATACGTTTGCAATCTCACGAACAAACACACACACGAGCGCGGCACTCGTCGATCGTTGCCGATTTTTTTCTCTATATAGGCGATTTTTGCGCTCACGCGGAAACGAGCGCGCAGGTAAAAATCGATGGCGTGTCTCGCGGTTTGCCGCTGCTACAACTGAGGTATTCGTCGCTGCCATACTCGTCGCCGCGTGAATTTGTCGAAATTTGGCAAGACTCGATATTGCTTGTATTTTTAGCAGCCCTCGGTACATGCTATCGGTATGCTGCGACGTTTTGTCTCCCTCTCTCTATCTCCCTCGTGTGCAACGCTCGAGCACAATAAAACTGACCCCTGTCCGATTTTTTTTTTGTTTATGTTTTGCGTGGCTCTCCCAGTGTCTATGTGTCTCCGCGCGGCATTCGATGATCGGATGCTGCTCTCCCGATTTTCGTCACGCCTGAGAGAGCGCCAGTCGAAGCGGATTGATTTGCTGCTGATTGACAGCTAGAAGGTTACCGGCACGAGTCTTCGGCAGCAGCTCGTTTTCCAGCCTGGGCCAATATTTTTTTCAAGAATTCGTTAATTCTTTACACTCGGCTAATTTAACGAGCTCATTTTTATAAATAAAATACAAGCAGATCGACTTGCTCATAATTGCAAATTCGTTTTAAGTAATCAGAGGTGGCTAGATTATTGGGTACTGATTAATGTAGTATCATATGTACTTTTGAAACCATAATTTTGAAAGGTAGAATTATTCACTGATTATTGTATAATTTATGAAAATAACTGTTTTTGAGCAAGTTTGTTATTGTCGTTTGATTAACAGACAGAAATAGATCGAAATTGTACCGTTAATAATATTCTTAACACAAAAGCGTACGAATCGTTTCTATTCAATGATGGAAATTGAGAAAAAAATCAGAATCTTTTGAAATTAAACAATTTTTTAGATAAGAAAATTCAGTGCCGATCAGCAATCAATCGTACAGCTTATTGCGTCGAATGAATCTATGCATTTTTAATCTTCGCATCATCTTCGAGATTATTTATGTCCTACTACACGCGACGATACAACACAAATTTTAATGGTCACCGCTAAGATAATAAACGGCTATTCACCGCGTAAGAACATCTCTCGTATGCGACGCGTGAAATTCTTACGACAAATAATAATACTCGAGCAAAAAGCTGCGTAGTGATTGGCATTCGTTCGAGCTTTTCGCTCGTTCTCATCGCAGCTAGTGCCTCGATCGCGTGCGTATGCATATTACAACGGAAGCAGCAGCCCGAACGAGCGCGACTTTCTTTTTGGCGCGTGAATTTCGCGCCACGTCGCGTCGGCACGTGCGGCTACCTCCGTTGAGCTCGAGCTCTCGAGGCTCACTCGAGTCGTCGCAGCCATCGTCACAGTCCGAGAGTAGCTCTATATATAAAGATGCATAGGCGAGCGTCGACGAGTGCCCGCGTATAGAGAGCGTAAGCGAGTTCCTCGAGGCGCAACTTCATTTCTCGTTCAACGTTTGATCTGCAGCTACATCGACGTTAGAGAGTGCTTATTGTATATTGTTTCAAGGATTGCTCGCGTCAGAACGCGTGTGCGACTATAAATATGACCTGAAGTCGCGACGATCAGAGAGACGCTCCAATTTTCTAGCGTTCACTTTCTCTTTCACTACAATGTATTGTTTTATTAAAGAGACTTGTTTCCATATCAAAATAGTCACTGAGTTTGTTTTATTATAAAAAATTTCTAACAACTTAAAACGGTAGTTCTAAAAATTGTTATGGACGATTCACGATTTATAATTAGAGCGATGTAAATTTTTTTCGGAAATCAAATAATCTATGAATTCATTTTTCACATTTCATCAAGCTTCATTGTGCACATGTTTGAATGTCGACAAGCTGCACAGTCGCAGAGGTGCCAAGGTGTAATCTGATCAAACACGTCATCAACAGTCAAGTAGGCACAGATAAAATCATACATGCATAAAAGCTTCCTGATAATTTTCTCACGAGTGTTTGCAAAAGCTGTGGGAATATCTTAAGCACCAACAAAAAAAGATACATACTACGTGGCTCTTCAATCATAGTAAATTATTGTTAAAAATCAATTATTAGAGTGTCCGCTCCACTGCACTCAACGACCGACGAGGCTTAAGCATTGAATTTTATAGCCAAGAGCCAATTGAATCGAAACGTTTACACTTTTCTCTTTTTTTATCTTCAAAAATCTTCGATGGGAATTACCGATGGACTTTACGCAATTCAAATTTCAATGTGATCAATTTAACACAATCGTATTAAAATTCCCAATGACGTAAAATGAAAATTTTAGGAATTGTAGGCCCACCTTATTGTAATACCGTACGACTGTGTTATAAAATTTTTATCTAATAAGCTCAGATATTAGAGTTAACTTTTAATTACTTTAAAACTCGAATAATTTTTTTATTTAAGTAAATTTTCAATGCTGATAACCAAACTATAATTATATTTATTAATGTGCGATAATCATATTGCTTAAATGTTTGATGAAAGAATGAAAAATGTTAACTAGATCACTGACATTATGATGACGAATCTCTAGACAGCGTCAAATTAGATGTAAAAAAGGAAGTCGCTCGAGGGAAACATATAGGTCAATTTGATCGATTTTTTTATCAATTCAATTTACATAATTTATTATTAAATTAATCATTTAATTCTTTTAAATAAATAACTTGAAGTTGTAAATAAGTAACGCTACTTATTTATGTACATAAAAATAAATTCGAAAATAAAATGTCAACACTCGCAATCGCTTATTCTCATTTTATCTCAATTTTTTACCGATATCATTTTTATTTTAAAACTTTTCAGAATTCAATATTGAAACGCCGGCGATTATTTGCAAGGAACAACAAGAAAAAGACGCATACGCATGTGATAATATTTCTTTGAATTAAATTTGGACGTTCACCAAAGGTCACACTATTCACCGTCTCGTTCGTCATGGCTTACGAGACATGAAAAATCGCCTCTAATGCTCAATTGTTTTTCGATACGCCATGCCAATTGCCCCAGTGTATCTTGATTTTACATTAAAATCGGTATGCTTTCAGCATAAGTCATTCAAAGCTCAGTGCAATTTCATCGCTAGCACTCTTAGATCGTAATGCAGCAGCGGCATGAATGATTGTCGACACAGAGACAATGAATTGCTCTTAAATTGTAACATATATTCACACGGCTTTAGTCTAATTTTAAAAATCATAATAAATTATAAAGTGATATTCGCTACGAAAACTATAAATGTGATGTAATCTAAAACATACTTTTTCAACAAATTTTGGCTCGTTCTTTCGAAAACTTAAATTAAATAATTGCACTAACCTATTCTCACCTTTTACTTCATCTTTATATGTATTTAAAATTTTTGGCCATTTATTGAATTATAAATCATCAAACGAGTTATAAAATTGTAACAAATTGCCTTACTTGAATCAAGCAGGTCGTCTCTTTAAAGTTGGTTAAATTTATTGAGTATTTTTAGAGATTATTTTTATCTACTTAATCATTAATTTCAAGTTTAATAAAATTATTCTTAATAACCGGATTAATTTTAAAGAAATTATATCATAATTTTTAACATTGAATCAAAAACTTTTACTTTTTCTTCCGGATATTTTTTCTTAAACAAACAATAGGTGTATATTGTATATCTATTCCGATATTGCGATAGTTAAGATTTAGATATTTCTTCAATTCAAGTTAACAGATAGCATAATATTATAAATACTATTGCTTTTGTCATTCAATCTTAATAGTCATACAATAATTTTTCTTTGAGTATAAAAATATGGATGAATCATACATTACATTTTATTAATAAAATCAAGATGGAAAAAATGTAAGCGCCATGTACCGAATAAATTCAATCAAAAATCGAATTTTAATATGAATAATAATTAACATTTAACTTTTATTATTTATTTTTAGAGGCTTATATAAATAATCTGGTACTTTTTGTATAAGCATGCACAAGCAATAGAGTTTTACAGAGATGTTCATTCAGAGAGTTTTGTTTTTTTCATGCAGAGTTCACGAGGTGAGAGCAAATATTTATTCAAATATGTAAATGAACGCTCGCATTGCTCCGATCTCGTGATTTTTGGCAGATTTTAGAGAGAAAAATTAGCATCTTATACTCTCGTTTCCTTACGTAAGTATTCAAATAGTCGAAGGGATCAAATTCCTGAGGATCGTCATCGATAGCCGACGGAGGACATGGGTAAAAAGCTTGTGAAGGTCTGTTAAAACGACAAAATCATCAAAATTCGTTATTTACCTAATTGAGTAAATAATTCGCGCAATCAAGGCACGAGCAGATTTTGTGTCGTACCTTTTTGATTGGTTTTTTTGATTTTCCTTGAACTTCTCCATTAATCTAGAAAACTCCTCCCACTCTTTGTCGATTTCCTCCTCCGTGCCGTCGGGGTGCAAATGAAGAAGACTCTCCTTTTGCGCTTCTTTTTTGCTCGCATTGTGATGATGCGACATTCTGCTGAGATTAATTTTCTCGCTCGGAGAATTGTAATTTCTCGACATATTGAAAGTACTATTTACTTTTCTTCAACACAATTCACTGATGTACGTCATGGTTCGATGTTGAACTTTATCCGCAATTTATTTAGTAACATAATTCGCTCGAGAGCTCAAACATGGTTGTACGCGTTAAGCCGATGGTGATCGGCCAGGGAAAAGCGCATGTGAGGGAAATATAGTCAGCCAATCCTCGTGAATTGAGTAGCTCTCGAGAATAATAGCCAAACAACGACTCGATCCGAGAGAGTGAGTGCGAGAGCGAGAGAGAGAGAAAAGTCTGCGGCGAAAGGATCGAGGAGAAAAGTCAGTCTCGCTTCATAGCGGTCAATGCAAATCACAGACTGAGGAGGTTGCATATACACCACTACACGGCAGTCGCTACTCCAGCAGCAGCTGCACTGGCTTCGTAGTAGTAGCAGCCAAGTCCAGCAGCAGCACAACGCTCACGTATCAATTTATAAACTCATTAGCCTGGCCGCAGAGCGTAGAGCGTAAAGCGGCGCAGTTCTCTCTCTCTATGTGTGTGCGTCTGTGCATATACGTACACGGTCAATTTTCCCCTGACTGCATCAATTGTCCCTTTCTGTGTGTGTGTGTGTGTACATGCGAGAGTAGTAGAGTCTGTCGTCCGCACATAAGCCAGGTCGGAGCTGCGACGAGAGAGCGAGAGAGCGAGAGACGAAGGAAGACGGGCGCGCGTACCAATAGTACATGATGCAGCTCCGTCTCTCTTTTGGTCGCGATCTGCGCGCAAAGCAGCGTATCTGCGCACACGGCCGACGAGAGAGCTTTATCACGCTGACGATTCAGGAAGCCTAATCCTCTCTCTCTCTCTCTCTCTCTCTCTCGCACTCGAGATGTCATCTTTTTATTTATGACTCCCACGCTTTTCGTGTCTTCACTTAAAAATTCTCCGCTAGATTGTCCTGACGCTCTGCTGCTGCTGATTGCTCGAACGATCGGATGAACGAGTTTCCGGACTGTAATGCACTGTTCGCACTTTTATTCTACGGGTACTTTCTTTCTCAGCTTCGCAGTTTGGTTACTTCGTTTTCATAGCGCGTGCATGACGTTTACAAAATCACCGCGTGCTGAACATTCTACGATTCTGAATTTCAGCAATTTTCATATTTTCTGATTGATGTACTATTTTACAAGAAAAACCTCTCAAACGGATCTATTGTTTCAATGGTCAATGGCGTTTATGTACTAGCTCTTTCATTCAACATTTTCATCTTTGTGTTCGATTAAACACCGAGTTTATAATAATGTGCTGCAAAGAGGCAAGTCTTAATTCTGCTATAAAGTCGCCAATTGTTGTGCCGACTGAGCAGAGAAGTAGCGCTGAGTAATAGGACACTTCCCACAACGAGGGCTTGTAGGAAGCGGACTTCAAAGTCACGAGTTATCATTGCTGAAAATTACCTTGTAATTCAGCTTGTCTTACCGATCTACACTTGCGGTCTTTGTCACACATACATAAATGTGCAAGCACGCGCGCGAACCAATACGTTTACGATGTATAGGAAAAAATTTCTGTAGCGTAACTTTCAATTCACATTGTGAGAGCGTGACTTTTTGCACTTACTTTAAATTAACTTATCATTTGTAAATTTTTACTCAAATATAAGATTTTAATATTATATAGAAAACAATTTTTAGCCATTTTACGCACCCATCATGTTTATCAAGTATACCAATAAAATTTCTACCACCTTGACATCATCTGCTGGTATTAATTCTGTTCAATATTTGTAAACACTTCGAGCTCTAGAGATGGTTCGCTTCTCTCTTTTGCTTATTTTGAGTCGCCACCATTTTAATTCTATAATTTGTAAATACTAACTAAAAAGTAGACTTGTCTTACATCCAATAAAATTAAGTCTAGTGGCACACTCGATGTGTGTTATAACGAAAATAATCATGGCGGTACTCTGCCTTTGTCCAACATTAAAAAACAGAAAAAAAACATACGCAAATACATAGACATTTGTAGAGGATTTAATCTAGTTTAAATATTTATGTTAATCAAATGGTCCGATAAAATTTATTTTAGAAATTTATTTTCGACACAGAGCTTCCACTGAGAGAAAGCAAAATATTTTATGCACGAAAAAATACATAAGAAATATGAAACACTAACTTTCCTAGATGATGTGTGATTGTATTCCAGATTTATTGAATTGGGATAAATTAAACTTTAAATATTATTTAACTTTTGATATACTGACAATGCAGATGTTTTCAAAATTATGCACGTTGACCAATCCCGACTAAAGTTTTTACACCAGCTTTTTACCAGGCTCTAAAAAAGAACTGAGTTTAAATCTCAATCTACATGAACTACATATCTTACGATCATTGTTATTAAATTACCAATAAATTAGCTTATCTCAAGTTTACTTAATAAGAGTGCGCCCGAAACGTTTTTCCGACAAATATAAATACGAGTCACAAGACAACCGAGCCCAAGCAACCACCGTGAGATACACGAAATTACCTCATGGTTTTATAATGTTTATTTTTACTCTAATTTTATTTTAATTTTCAAATATCATGACTTTCATTTGAATAGTTAAATAATTTAAACGATTCGGTTTGCAAATTCACCATTATTACCGTAGTGACATAGTAACAAGATATTTTTAAAAATACTTTACTACATTGAAAACGTCATTCATCTTTGTTTCGTAAACATAAGCAGAAAAAGTTGAGAAATGTGAAATTTCGTGATGCTGCAAAGATATCGAAAAAACGAGAACAACAATTGCTTCGTTGTCGAAAGTGATATTTTTCATAAGTAAGAACAGTATTCGATTTTTGATGTCAACTCGTAAAGCATGTGTTACCTGCATGCATATCAAGTAATTAGCCTAATTGGATATTTTTCATAATGCCATATGCGAGACCAACCCGAAAAAATGAATTGAATCAAGTTAATATGAAATTTACTACGAACTTAAGGAGGGATTCAGTTCTATACAGTAATTTCTGCAATTCGTTTTGAATGCTGTGACACTCTTAAAGGATTGTAGCAAAATCAGATTAGAATTGAAAACTCCAATTTTGTGTATGAAGTAATATTGGCTAGTTCAGATTTTACGGTATCATGTTAAGTAGCATTTTGTTGTTTCCTGCAACGAAAAGTAAAATGTAAGGGGATGCTGTGGTCAACAATACTTTCTAATTATTTTGGACTTATACTCCTCGAGATCAACCTATTTCAAAAATAGACTCAGCATATAAGCTATGATTATTTCAATTGAATAGCATAAACTATATTTAACCATTGCATCTTAAAATATGAAATTAATCGCTGCAACATGTGAAATCTCTTCTTTTTATTTTATAGGGATTTTTGAAATCTCCATCTACTTAGCAGATGTTAATGATAATTTCATAATTTAAAATATTCTACAAACTCTATAGGGGTTCAAGCTTTAGTTTTGTTTCACGGAAGATCCTGTAAAAAAATATGGTTTGAACATTCAATTGGCACTTGTTGAAATCGGCACTTTTTTGATCTCATATTTGCATTCCTCCAAATTGGAAGTACGTAATTCAAAGATTAGTAGCACAACAAGCGATGAGTGTGTGATTCACACTGTAGTAGCATAGATATGTGATTAGTATTCCGAAGCGTTAAAGAACACTAATTTTCGTGCTCTACTTAATTTACGGGTGTCGATAAGATGCCGCGTAGTTGTTCTGAAGCATAATTTTAATAAAACCTCGTGAAATAATTTTTCTTTAGCAAATCTCAGCAAAGATGTCAAATGCAAATCAAATCGAATCCTTTCAAGTCTGTGAAAGTTGTATCTTTCTATTATTTTCTATGATCTAAGAAATTCTGTGTTAATGTATTAAAGCCGAATTTTTTATGGATAGATATAGTTTCGTGCATTTTCGTCGGCAGTCTAGTGACATGTTGTACTCTGCGATGCATCGTGATCGCGATATCGGGTTTTTTTCCCGTTACGAGCGTGTTACAGGCAGCAGCATGAACGTCACCTGTGCTTTGGATCAAATTCACGTGACTCGTCGAGAAGTGAGATTTGACGAGCCGAGAGAGGCAAGGCCGGCCTTGAAAACGCGATCAGTAATCAATGAGGTACAGACGAACGTACATTTGTTTTATTATATATATTTAGCCGCGTGTAACTGTGCAAAACCTGATGTCTATGCCGTGTACCGGATCGTCGAATGTCGAGACGACGCGAACGATATTCCCGGCGACACGGCAGAGCAAAACACGAGTAGCGCATACACGGCGTGCTACAATGCACGGCGACGAGAATCTTGTTTCCATTAAATTATTAGATTACACACACGTTGCCGCCTGCCTCTTGAACTGTAAATATTGGCGTATGTGAGCGCGTGACACCGAGTAAACCTCGAGCGGTACCTGCCAAACGTGTACTCAAATAATTCTTTTTTTTCTTTTTTTTTCTTGCTAATCATCTAGATCTTCGTAATTAGGAACTGTATAGCTTCAATTTTTATATTTGGATCTCTATTGTTGCACGAACATAAATTTTTTTTATCTAATAGAAAAAAGCTTTCGTACATAAAATAAAAATCGATCATTTATCTTAGCCAAATTATTTTAATCTGTAAAAAATCATTAGAATCATTCCATGAACGCCTTATGCGAGCAACAATCAACAAATGAGCTTTCTATCCAAAAGATAATTACGATTGCGTCACTATCACATGATACCATAAAAAATGTAAATAAATTGAGATATTTTCAAGTTTGAGCAAGTATAAAATATATTTTTTTAAAACCTTTGTAATACTCTTCTACATATCTTTGTATTTTTAATCGTGTATAAATATATTATAAAAATAGTTCTTTAAATAACATTCGTAGAAAATACAAAATAATTCTGGTCGCCATGATTTATTTGATGAGTTATATGATATTCCATCTCCTTACACTAATTACAACGAGTGTTCATCTTAAAATACATTGGATTGCTTTATTTAATTTTTTTTAATCAATTGCATCGGTTTCACACCGAGATCCTTGGCAAACTCTTCCGAGGCTTTGAGTTGATTTTCGTGGTAGCTGATACCGCCCTCTTTCTCAACTTTATGCATGGCGGCTCTTTCAGGATCTCCAGCCACTTGAACACTCGCATCGCCACTGGTTGGCAGTTTCCTGAGTTGTTTCAATAAATGCGATAATCTGTCTTTCGAACCTGGCGCGAAAACTTCTGGATCGATAGCCATGAAGCACTGTCCCAAGTTGGCAACGTTGCTGTCGCTTTTCCACGAGCGAATATTGGGACCGAATTGGCCCCCACTAAGAATGCCGCACAATACTTCGACCATTAACGCAAGACCGTAGCCTTTGTAGCCGGAATTTTTTTCCTCGCCGCCCAGAGGAAACAGAGTCGAGCTGTCCAAGGCGGCCTCTGCGTCGGTGGTGACTCGACCGGCCGTGTCCATCGCCCATCCCTCGGGGATGGCTTCGCACTTGCGATGCGCCACCTCGATCTTGCCGAGAGCCACGGCGGTCGTGGCCATGTCCAAGACGAATTCGTCGCCCTCGTTGGCGGCCATGCCCAGCGACAGGGGATTCGTGCCGAGGGCGGCGCGGACGCTTCGCGTCGGGGCCATCAGAGGACTCGTGTTGGTGCAGCTGAAGCCGATCAGATTTTGTTCCATGGCCATGAGGCTGTAGTAGCCGCAAATTCCGTAATGATTCGAGCCGCGAGCACTGACGAGACCGATGCCGAACTGTTGGGCTTTTTTTATGGCCAGCTCCATGCAGTGCTTGCCGATGACTTGACCCAGACCGTTGCAGCCATCGATCAATGCAGTAGCCTGTGAGAATATGAGTTCATAGTCAATATCAATTCATAATTACTGGATGCTTCAATTTTTTCCATCAAACTTTCATCTGCAGATTTTGATTTAGATGATACTTTTTTTTAATTACGTTTTTTAATTATTGAACGAAACAGAAAATTCATTTTTCTATGCACTCTACTTCAATTGAATTTTGTACTGTTTTTTATGAATTAAAGAACATAACTTTTGATGTTTTGAATTGGAAAGTCATTATGCTTTGCATGCATAATTTATTCATGTATTATCATCACTATCAAATCTCTACGGTCGATGGTACGAACCTGAAAATCTTTAATGACTCGAGGCTTGGCCGTGGGGTCAGTCATTTTCTTAGCGATATCCTCCACGTACATTTGTAATCTGTTCATTCCATGACTGAAGTGGCCCCGATAATCGGCCGTCATGAGGTGATGAGCCACCGTGCGGGCATCTTCGGGCGTGGTTCCGACCTTGCACATGCAGTCCGTGATAAATCGGACGACTTCTTCCTTCGGCACGACCGATTCTCGGTAGTTCACAGTCGAGCTGCTCGCCATCTTGGCCACTTGTTGCTGCTGGAGCTGCTGCTGCTGCTGCGATCGCAAGCACTGACGCTCGCGAAAGCTCGAGGCAAAAGCGGCCACGTTTTCACCACGATGCTGCTGGAGCTGCAGTAGGCCTCGGCAATTGCGCCCGTACAATTTTCTCAGAGCCATAATGCTGCCGCTGCTGCTCTCTGCTGAGCTTTGCTTGTTTTTTCGATACGATTGTATTCTGTTTGTAATTCGGTGTACACCTCGATGATTTGCACTCGATTTATCTCTTTGTTAGCTCGATGCTATAGTTCGTGCGCCTCTTATCGCTTATCATAATTTCACATTTGGCAAGATTTATCGCAGAAAAGTTGTTGACCTCGATATGCTGTGCAAATTTTACTTGCTCCGCAGATGCTTACTCTCTCTCTTTCTTACTCGCTGTTTTATTTTTATCTTTTGTCAAGATCATGGATTGGTGGCAAGCAATCGCTTGACCTTTCGCATCTGCCGTGTTGTTTTTCATTCACTCGTCGCGCGGCGTTGAGTGCAGCGAGCGAACTTACCAACATACAATTTTGCAGTCCATTCAAATGTCCCGCCAAGATTATTTATTGATGCTGAAAACGAGGTAGTCTTTTGCAACGTTGTAGACGGAACATCATGCACAATAATGGCACGGCACTTTCTAACGAAATTCAATTGGTTGATTTGGAAAAAGCACGTGTCACATACAAATGTCAAAATCGTAGAATTCAATTTGCGATTGAATTATGCGTGATGGGACGATGTTTCAGTCTTTTTCAAAAGCTGCAGTTTAAATTCATACGAACTCAATGAGAATCGCAGTCTTCTCGCAGCTTCGTTCGATTTATTAGACACTTTACATCGAACAACAAACAAAAAATACCCAATCACAACAAGATAACAACACTATCGTCGATTCTTCACTCGTGTCCACTACCGATTATCAATGTGCGCGTATGCATGCGTCGTCGTCGACACGAGCTCGAAATTCTTGCTAAAATGCACGCAAAGTCGCCGTCTCAACAAGGGCATCGTGCGTATATGTGTGTATTATAATATGCGCGCGCCACTGTCGCTCCTCGTTACGTAAAGGCTTTCTAGATACTTGGCTGCTGGTAGTGGGCTTATAATACAAGTTCCACACTGCTTTACCTCATATTACACATGTGTGTGGCATTATACACGATCTACAGAGAGACGTGCAAAATTTCTGCGTGCGCAAGCGCTTTTACCACGCGGCAAGCAGGTTGCGGGATGCCGCATCGATGAGTTCTCACGCGTTTTCTCGTATTATTAAATACTTGTGTGTATTAAAACTCGGGCAAGTAGGTGTATATATGCGGTCGCGCAAGTCGAGCGTCGAGCTGCACCATTATATGCAGCTTCGAATTTTAACAGCCTAAAAACGCCTACGGAGCGCCAGGTATGAACTGAATTCGAAAATAGAACAACCATGCAGATGCTTCGCATAGTCACCGCATGCACCGAGAGTCTATTAAATTTTTGTTTCTACATTCGTTAAGTGGTTCATCGTATTTTGTACTGCTATACTAGCTAATGGCAACTACTATACTTCGAAGAGTTGATAAATCAAAATATCACTTATTTCATGAACTCATCTTTGTTATTATTATTTTTAAATTATTACATACTTCATGCACCAGAGGAATCTATTAAAATAGGTGAAAGCATTATCAGTAACCTGATTAAAATCAACTTTCGATTGGAATTTAATTTCCCTACGAGATCATGTGAATGAGTGCACTGAGTGTTACAACTGATTTATATGAATTTTACATATTTATGAGGTTGATAATTTTCATTATTTTCATTTATAACAGAAAACGTCTCATTATAATTCGATAATTGTTGTACTTCATAATTAATTCATATTTAAATTATAATCATCTGTCTGGCTGCTATTTGCAAATTGATTAAACAATTTATCCTTGTCATGTAAGAGGTTCAGTTTTTTAAGAAATTGCGTCAATTAAAGAGAAATAATGACTTATTCATAAATTGACTAATACCCTCTTGTTTTTAATGCAGATGTCAAAGCTCAAGAAGTTATTGATTTGACAGAACAATTTATAGAAAAGAAGCTTTTTCATTTTTATCATTCGAAACAATTATATCAACCATAATGAAAATAGCAGGAAATGAAATATTAACTTGATATGTCTCATGTAATATCAATTTAACCGCGATGTTTTGAATATTCATATGTAAAGATTTGTATTGTCACCGTGTGTCTTACAGAAAAAAGCTTCTTATCTATCAGATTGTTTAAAATTTAAAACCATCGTTATTTAGTTCATTGCCACATTTGGATCGGTTTTACCAAGTTTGTTTCATTCTGTATTTTCTTAATAATTGAAAATGATATACATCATCAGTTTTGTTCGAATTATATTATTCACGTCAAAACAATAATCAAAATATCTTCGACAGACAAGGGAATTCTTTTTCATGTATACAATCCATTCATGCGCTTATCGCGCGCAGTGTGAAGAAAAATGCATGTATATGACGTGTGCTTACAATGTCAGAACTTGTCTATACGTATTTTTCAACCTCTAGCAGAATATGACATACGCGTAATTTTCGACAAAATAGATACTTCATTGAGCCGCAAATGTAAATTGAAGTTTTTTTTCAAGTAATTTTTTAAATAATAAATTTTAAAATATATTACTTTCGATTGAAAATATTGTTAGATATTTTTCACAGATCTATCTGAGTGACCTTGGTTGATAACACGCATACGCGCCAACTCGTGACGCTTCTAATATAATAAAAATAAAAATATTTTTCAACATTAGACTTGAGGAAAAAACGAAATTATGATGAAAAGTGTCTTCGTTCGAATGCTTTCAATGTTCTTGTGTTAATTGTGGTTACGAAATCATTTCTTTCTATTTGAAAACGATTTTTTGAAAAGTGTCTTACAAGTTGAATTATTGATTTTGATCAAAGACGCGCTGAAGTAGAGACAAAACGTTACTTTTGAAAAATTTCCCAAAAGCTTCATAGTCACTCGAGAGACCATAGAACTGGAATATTCTATGCAAACATTTTAAAAAATCGTTTATGATCGTATGGAAATTGCTAATGGCTAAACGTATGATAACTATCCTAGATATTTAAATAAAACCTTTATTACTTATATAAATAATAATTAACATTCTGAGCATGATGAGATTTGCAAACAAAATCGTATTTGGAAGTACTCATCTATTGACTGTAACAATAAACCGGATCAATAAAGTTTATCATCAATTTTTTTCGGCCTTGCGAGCAATATAGTAAATTCGTAACTCCGTTGGAGAAATAAAGCAAATACATATTTTTTTGAACAATAGATAATATTATGCAATTATAAGGCAATCTTTTAGCGGTAAAACCAGTGACTATTTGCAGAGGACACACTTTGTAATTAATGGATCTCGATTCGCGATTATATTTTCGTAAAAAAAAACGAAGCGTATGGTTGTCATATATGAAATTACCAATGGAAGGACGCGATGTAAATCTGCGGATACATTACAGAGCTTATAGCTGGCGCGACAATTGCCGAGCACTGCAAAAAAATGAGTCACAGTCGACATTTTTCGAATTGCTCGTACACGAATATGTATACGTATAGTGCACGAGCGCGACGCGATGATCGGTAGCGAAGAATAATGAGCAGCATATAACGAGCTATAGCTGGGCTCCTCTCCTCTCCTCTCTCTGCGTATCATGTATATTTATCGATTTCTCGTTCTTTCTGCGGCAAAGTGCAGCAACGCTTTGAGCTAAAACGTCAGCAGTGGCCCACGACGACTCGCGACTCCCCGCGACAGTTGCTAGGTACAAGTCGCGAAAATCAGCTGACCGGCTAGCTGCGGCAAGCTTATTAATGCGAGCGCACGTGTTGCCGCGGCACACTCGTGAGAGCCTGCGTGTCGACACTCGAGGTGCACACGCAGTATGCAGCAGCGCGTACGCGGCACGAGGTTACGATCGTCGGGTTTATACGGTACGATATAGGTAGTGACCGGCAACGACGTAGACTGCATGGCATGTCACGCAGCGAATGGCAGCACACACACACACACACACACACACGTCTGAAATCGACGGACACGGTATTTTGAGATTTCGATGCCTACTCGAGAGCTTTCTAGCTCTAGCTCGCTATGGTAAACAAGCAGCATAGTTTAAAAAAGAGCACAAAAGTAGAATGAAATTGTTGCGTTGCTGCGCGGGCGACGAGAAGCGCGTGCTGAGCGACACGTGTCCTACTTGGGCTCCTTGTTGAATATACAACGGAGCGCCGACGAATGTGTACAAGCGCCTCGCTTCTATACGTAGTTTATACGAATCTGTTTCTCGAGAGAGATTTATATTACATAGAAGAGGAAAAGCAAGCGTGGAAAAAACATGCATTCCATAGTTACACGCGAAGGGAAACCGGCTCAAATCGGAAAGATGCAGAAAAATACTATAAACTCAATATCGACTCACCAAGGTGTTTTGGTAACCCAGGCCATAGTCCTCGTAGTCGTAATCTCTGTGGAACGACATGTTGGTGGTGTTTGGCGGTTGGGCGTCCGCCCGTCCACGCTCCAACTTCTTCGAGTCTTGCTCTCTCAAAAGGCACAACTACGATCTCCCTCGATAGACGCCCGAAGGCAGCGGAAACGTCGACGGAGTACCGATCGGCCAAATTCAGCTCGCGAACCTACCACTCACCGACGACGATCGCTGTAAAGTCGTTGGTACTAAGGACCATGACGATCGCCGATCGATCGACGAATTCTCACACGCTCTGGAGCCGCTAATCGCGCACTGACACTCGCGTTTCGCGTATTATTGTTACGAGCTAAGCACGCCGAGGCATCGACTGCGGCTCATATCGCGCGCGCGGGCCGACTGTAACGTCAAAGATCGCGCGCGCTCCAACGCACAACGTCGAAGCGTAGTCTGCTAAGCTCGGCTCGCTTCTGCCTGGTATATGCTCGCTTCTCGGCTCGGGGGCCTCAGCAGCAGCAGTCGTGCAGATCTGCGTGAGGCACGCACGCGTGATGAATTTACCTCCGTAGCAGTCCGCAATCTGTTTCTTCTTGCCACATAACGATTTGTCCGCAGCTGACTCTCTCTCTCTCTTATTCGTCTTGGCTGCAGCTATGCGCACTATCACTCGAGCTCTCTTTCTTTTTCGCTTTTCTTCCCACGGCGAGTCGTCGTCGCGAGAACAACCGATCCGATCCCGTGGCCCCTTCGAGCGACGGTGGACTCGCGCGAGTATTTATACGGCCCCGGACAATCTAGACCCAGCTGAGGTCGTATTTTTCTTATCAGCATTCATCGATTGTTCGTACCTCGTATACATAGCTAATTTTCATGCCCTCTCTAGTCACATACGCGAGCTCTTCTTGCCTGAATTATATACCACTGCTTGTTTTGAATATTATCAATGTTTCGCAACTACTGATTGGGAGACAGAGACAGAGGGCAAGACAGGCTACGTGATCGCCTTTTCACCCATCTGACATTGCGAATAATTTTATTCAACGTTTATTAGCGAGATAATTTTTCTATTATTTTACGAACGTCGCCTATTGTTCGATATAAAGGCACAATTAAAAACTTTGCTTCTTATCTGTAATAAAAAAAGAGCTAAGGTAAAAACTGGTTCTTACCCAATTTCCTAATGAAATGGGGGATTTTTTTCGGGCACCATTTTTTCGAAATGATAGTCAAAGGACAAATTTGTACCACTAACTTGCTCTTTTATTTAATGAGCTAGATCAAATTTGTAGTTGACAAATTTACCGATTCCCTACCGATTATCATCGAAAATTCAAATAACCAATGAGATAATTATTCATTAAAGTGAACGGAGCAATTGACGCACTTCCAGTTTAAAACTTAGACAATTTTGAAATTAATAAAAAAAAAATATGCAAGAACAATCATCGAACGAGTTTATGATAATGTCCAGATGCTGTACTCGAGCTAATTCGTCTGACATGAGAAATTTTTTTTTCTTTTTTTTTTCAAGCAAGGCAAGGCAAAACATTATTAACGCGCGTATTGCATGGAACTGATTCACACAACGAAGCTTCGTACTTATTCGTTTCGGATACACTGGCAATATTGATACTGCATATTACTAGTCTGTCGACACATGATCTTTTTTTTAAACAACAGATTTTAATGTGACTAATGAAGTTATTAAATACTGGCTCTTTTAAATTATAACTCTCGGATGGTGTTGTAGGAGAAAAAAAGTCTGAATTTTGGCGAAGCGTAAACGATAAAAATTAAATGTCGAGCTAATTAATCATGGCCAAAATTACACTATCGTTTTTTTAATTAAAATATCCATGCCAACTTGTACCAAGCTCGTTGGAGCTTAAAAAAAGTTTGCCGTTCGTACGACTGATTATCACTACGGGAAAGTAAACCGGGCACTTATGAGCGTAATATCTGTTGCAGCCGATGTGCTTTTTAAGATGTTAATTAGATCGCATGATAAACTCGCATAATAGCTCTCCGTCTCGCACCGTGCGCGTATATGCTCCGCTTAGATTTTTATCGCAATCTCGGAGCACTCAATAAAAGTGGATACAACTGGCAAACACTTTTCCATCTGTTTTTCAACTTTGATACATACGTGAATTTTACGATCCGCACCTCAACTTGTATGAACTGTCGATAGAAGTACGTGAGGATTTATATTATTACTATTCGCGAGATGAAGCGGCTCAAGTTCATTAGAAATGTTTTCAATTAACACCAACGATTCTATCTTGCCTTTTTTTATCGTTATCATGGTGTATTGCTCCTGTGTTATAAATAAAATAAGGGTCGAATTTAGCTTTGGCCGGAAAACCTTTCAAGATAAGGCGTATTTTTGCCAAGAACGAGTCTTTGTTTTCCTTTATTATATAAGCTATCGATTTTTTACCGTACGTCTCCATGCAATAAAACATTTCCAGTATCATATATTTCTCGTGACTCATATATATTATGTTACCTCTTGCGCAATTATTGTTTGTGTCAATAAACGTTGAAGAATAGTAAATTATTAATAGAAATACTAATTATTCAACTTCCCTCTGAACGTGATTAATGCCAGTGTAAAATTGATTAATTTTGGACAATTTTTCTACTTTTAAATATTTTTTGGAGATCTTCATGAAGACTACAAAAAAATATTGATGTTTATTAAAACAATTTCTATCAATATATAATATAAATTTTAGAGGATCATAGTGGGTTTACAGTTAGTTGAAATCAATTAAGCATGAACTATTTTACTATCAATAAATAGGAAAAACTTTATTTGAATGTTTATGTTTATTAAAATATCTTAAAATTTCTTAGAAAAATCAATTTTTTGTGCACATATTTTGGTAATCCATCCAGTTTAGTATTTAAAATCAATTTATCAAAGATATATTTTGTATATAGTATAAAATTTTTTACAGACTAACATTAGTATAACAAAATACTCATTTTATACAATGTATATAAGTATATGAAATATCAAATATTATCAATAACCACAAACACTTTTGAAAAAATGCTATTTTGAAAATGTAAAATATTAATCACAAATACAACACTTATAAGAACAATTCAATCTTTCATCCATGTGATCAATTCAGGCGAAGACTCTGATAATCTTATAACATTTTCATATAAAATTCATTTACTTGTAGACAACAGTTACTTAATACTGTACTTATTCTATGTTTTTCATTACCGCCTTTGAAATTATCATTAAAAATATATGTAAGCTTTCAACCATTGATTGTCGATAATTGATCAATTATTTATATTTATTGTCTTCTTGTATTTCAAGCGCAAACTTTACAAACATTTTGTTGCAGAGCAATATTCACTTATTGAGATCCAGATTCGCTGGAGCCACCAGAAACAGATGCTGTAATAATTTTTTTTTATTATAACTAATTCAAGTACATTGTAATGTAGTAGATAACAGTGATATATTTCTAAATATACTTACATACTATTATGATGATCAATAAAATACCACAAATAGCTCCAATGATGAGCATCATTTTTAAATTTTTCCACCAGTACTTGCGTTTTAATTTTCCAGCTTGCTGCTCAAATTGAGCTGCTCCCATTTGCAATGCATCAGCTCTGTTATCCAATTCTGATAATTTCTGGTCTCTTTCTAATACTTTATCTACATTTACTTTCATAATTCCAACAACCTCATCAACTTTGGCTTGAGTTTGTTGTAATTTTTTGTTATTCACTGTAGATCCACTGGATCTTGCACCCAAATCATTTTCTCCAGAATATCCACTGCCGTCCATCATGATTCTTAAAAACCAATTAAACAACATCAATCATTGAAAAAACCTTATTTAAAATAATGTAATCAACATAAATATCTAATAACAATTGACTGAAACCTTATATTAAATTGTCGTCATTAAGATCTATAAGAGGCAATATTATTGTTGTACTTTTTGTATTTCATAATACAAAATTCTTAATGCAAATCAAATTCAAGTTTGAATGAAAGATAACTATATCAGTTATTTACAAAGTAGCCCAATTATTTTAAGTCAAATCTGGCCATTGAAATGCTGGTCGTGGTGACTAATACAACCGAACACGCCCATAACCTCATTTAAATGAAATAAAAAATGTAAGTTGTTTATTGACGAACCTGAGCAAGTAGAAATATGAACAGATGAAATGAACAAAGATATACGTCAACGTTCAAACGGTGTATAAGAAAAGGCACGAGAAAAAACAGGTTGTAGTCGCACAGATTTAACGCGCAGACGATCGATTGCAAGTACGTTTTCGCAATGCGAGGCGACTAAAACTGCTACGCGTAACTGTTGTAGCGATTGATTATTATGATTTGTCTATAGACGTTTGAACGTCGAAAACTCGAAATGTCATGGCAGGAGCGAATAATGAAATTTTAAAAATGAAATGTACTTACAGGCTTGAAGAAATTTCTTGCTGTTAATAGAATTGAGAAAAATAAATCTGCTCAACAGCTTGTACGTCGTTACAATTTACTTAAAGTATATTCAACAATACCTGAATAATGATAAAATATAGTTATAATGAGCACTGTACAATTTAAATAGATACAAGCCAACAAAAAGCTTATGAACACTAGATGTAGTTTGTAACGTCAAATGGATATACCTATAATATCAAACTGACAATAATGTAAATCGTAAGAGTGAAACATATATGTTTTGTTTGCTAAGCTTGAAACTGTTGAATCATGAGTCGGAATTCAGAAATGTTTATATTATCGATGTTTTCAGTCTTGTGTTTTCTCCTAGTGTACTGAAGATGGCGGTAGCTCACGGCGTGCTAAGGCGCGCTAAATATGTATTAACTCATGTGCGTAAGACAGTCACAGCATCAGACGCGATTAAATATGAAATGTTCAGTAGATCGGAATAAAAAATGGGGGTTTTTGAAATTCGATTAGTAATAGTGATCGGAGTTATAATTTTGACACAAAACAATACCACAGCCTACCAACCTATTAAAATTAGCCGTTTTTTCGATAACTTTGTGCAATTTTACCATTTTTAAAAATTATCCTTCGCTCCACCCTAGCGTTCATTTCCTTGCTTACTTAAAATAATATGAAAAAAATATATGATAAGACACTTGTATTTTTTAATTGAGTTTAATACATGGGAAATGGTTCAAATTATTTTTTCTGTAATTTTTTTCTGATTTCTTAAATCAGTTTCGAATTTATATTCCAAATTTTTAAAATGCTCGAGTTATCTTTTTGCAATATTTTGAAAGTACTTAGTAGTTACTTATCGGTTATAGCATACGCAAAATAGACAAGTCGAGAATTGTCTTATTAAATACCTTAAATTAATCGAATTTAAAACTTTTTTGAGTATTTTTAGTGAAATCTATTGGTAGAGAGAAAAGAGAGAACAAACACTGGCGAAGCATTATAGTAGTCCTACTCGACAAAATGAATGAATAAAATCCCAGCGATAATGCATACCTTTTTCGTAGACGATACATTGGTTTTGGCCTAAAAATGTTTTAAAAATATTATTTAACACCTGCGCTGCAGTGTCAACTGTGGAGAAAATTTGGGAAAAATCCTGTAGGACTTATCCCTGATTGCTACTAAATGTCCAAAACTTGTTCTTGCGTCATTCAACAATGTTAAATTCAATTCTTGATTCATTTCTTACGAAAAATTCAAAATAATCCCAAGTTTAGATCTAACTTATAAAAAAGAGATGGACCTAAAAGTGAAGCCAAGATAAAACGGCTTCTGATTGGCTTACGCCAGCGGCCGCTACGCTACGCGAACGACACCGCAGTCAGCCGACCGCCGTCTGCATGCGCAACTTGACATAGACATAGTATAATGCGCGCGTAGCGCGCCGTAAACTCTAGTCATGTATATTATTCATTCATGATCATATGTTTTGTATTAATTAATTTAAAAAAAAGAAAATAACAAAAGAACACTCTTGCGATACTATGGTTAAACCCAAGCATATCGCTCGTTGTACATTACAATCCAAATGCGGCTTTATCCGACGTCTTGGCTACCTATAAAGGGAAGAAAGGGGATAAGGCTCGCGAAATAATTACACTCGCTTCATATCTGTTTCATGTTAATAGATTTATTAATGTATAACGCACTCTCATATTCAAATTTTTTCTTGATCTTTTTGGTAATGGTTAAGAGGTTTAATATTTCCGCACAACGCGCGCGACGAATAATTAATATTTTTGCAAATTTCGAATAACTGCTCATAAAGCTCTGGACTAAAATTATTTTTAGGGTCATTTTCGAATTTCTGATTAGCTTTATGCTCAATAACTTCAATTTTTGGTTCGCTGATTTCCACTTCCTCGAAGTTCACTTCATTGACAATCGCTGACAAATTTGCAGTGCTCCTCCATAAATCATTGATTACTCCCTGCACACTTTTTAAATTAAGCTCCGGAGTTTTTTCGTAGATTTCAATGGCCTCCGTTTGATTGTCAGACCGTATATAGTATTGATCGAGCTGATCGTTGCACACTCCTGGCATGTTCAAGTCGAGGTACTGTCCTGTACCCTCGAGCACCAAATCGATCATTTCGTTCGCGTACTTCGATAGTTCATCAAAATCATCCTCGTCGTGATTCAATCGTATCTGCCAAGTTGCATATGGACTAAGGACAGCTTCATATTTCGCTATTTTCTTGTAAACTTCGTTGGTAATAGCTGGGTCGTTGCTTCCGTCATCTTGCTTCATCGAGTCCGGATAGTCTGGTTTCCACTCGGAATCATGTATATTCTGTCTTTGCATCTGTAAAATGAGTGACCCAAATGGATCTGAGTCACGCTGAAGCCTTGCAACTGTTGGTGTAATTTTCTTTCGATTGTTTTGTTAGGAGATTCAAAATTAATACCGATTTTATTGAATTTTATCGCATTGCCTTTGAACCCGTGCTTTAAATCGGCTTTAAGCACCACTTCCTGTCCGTTCAGCAGCTTCTCTATATTACTTTTATGCTCGTTGTATTTCCACGTGTAGAACGGCTTCATCGTTCCTTTTCTAGTATTGAAAACAATATTTTTATAAATGTAAGCATCCCGCCTTTGGATTATAGATTCCGATTGCAACCGATTATTTTCCAAGTTTTCAAGTTCATTTGAAACTCTGTTCACAATCTCATTGGTGTCATTAGTCTTCAAAATCTCTGGTAAATAATAAGGCCCGAAAACGTCTTCAGCGAATGGGAAGATGTTACGCTGAATGGCATGAGTGGCTACTTTATAATCGTGCATAATGACATTGTTTTGGATCACAAGCATTAAGTCATTGACTGCCGCGCTCAGATCGGAGTTCTTCGTCACGTCTACTTTGGAAGGATTAGTATTGATGTTGGCTATGAGCTTGCCGAGCTCGGCCTTATCATGATACTCATCCATGATATTGTACAATTCGATCATGACATTCATACCTTCTTCGAGCTTGTTGAAAATGTCCAAAAATTCGCTCTGCACTTGGTAACCATCGGTCGCTGCTTTGATTTCCTTCATGACGTTTCTCAAGGTGCTCTGGATCTTCCACTTGCCAACGACGAGAGCTGCCGAGGATTGTCCCTTCAGCTGCTCCTGCATATCATTGACATTGGCTTCGATTTGTCTGCAAACGGGAACGATGGTTTCGTAAATTCCGCGCTCCCATTGCTTCAGTTTTTCGAATTTTTCCTCGGCGCTGCGAATGAGGTTACCGATTTCATCGATCTTTTCCTGTTGGCCTTTATAATTTTTGTATGCTCCTATTGACGTTTCAACAATGCTCAATGTATTCTGAACGCTGCTGATTACTTTCAATTGTGTCGATCTCTTGTCATCGGCTAGTGACTTTTTTTTCTCTAATGCTGTTACCTTTTCTAAGCATAAATCTTTAATATCTTTTTTCAACTTATTTATTGTATCCACATTGTATGTTTTGTCTTTTTTCTGTTCAAGCTTTAACTTATTTCTTGCAGCTTTGATTTGACTGTCAATTTTTTTGATTTCTGAAGACTTCGCTTTACTTCTTTCCGAGGATAATAATTTAATATTATCTTTCAAAGTATTTATTTTTTCGGCAGAAGCTGTATCATATGCGCCTTCGTTTATTTCTTTCTTTAAATTTTCATTCGCCTCTTCAATTCTATCTTTAATGTCTTTCATATCTGTATCATGTACAAACCGGTCGTCTCTGAGCAAGTTTCCAGCATCATACAGTTTCTCTTTGAGTATATCTTTCTGCTCTTTAACGTAGTCTTTCAGAGGCGACAGAGATGCCTTAAGCGCATTGGGTAATTTGAGTAAGGTTTTTTTATCAACATTTGAAGAATCGACGAACAAAGATTCGGCTAGAGAAGCGGATCCACCCATGACTGTGCCCACTGCTGATCCAACTGGACCCAAAAAATTCAAAAACGTGCTCGCCACTTTTATTCCGTTAAATACTGCGCTCAAAATCAACGACGTTTTCAAACTTTCTCGTTTCTTAATTAATTCCTTTTTTTCCCTTTCCGCATCATTCTGTAGCTTAAGAACTTCATCGACAAATTTGAGTACTTTGTCATCCAATGTTTTAATAGCTCTGTCAATTTCCGGGGAAACTATATCGTTCACGTAACGCTGAGCTTCTTCAATTTTTCCCTTCAATTCTTGAACATAATCTTTTTTATATCCATGTATAAAGTGTTCTTTTTTATTTTTTTGTACTGCTGCAAGTTCCGTCTGGATTGTTTCCAAAAATTTTTTCAAATCAACAACCAAATTATTGTTGATACTATTTTTCAGATTGATGATTTTACTCAAAGCAGCAGTGTACAGGTACCGAAGCACGTTGCTATTATCTTGGGACAGCTGCTCAGAGCCCTTAAGTTTTTTGGCATGCTTGGTAATTTGATCTAGCAAAGATTGATAATCTGGCAATAGAGACATCTTGGGACTCAACTTGAAAAATTGATGCTCCAGTTCTCGGAATTCATCTATTAATCCTGCGATGTCGTACAAATCGATGACGGCTTCGGTGTCGGCTAAAAGCCTAGAGAACATTTTCATAAGAAATCCTCGTATATTTTCAATCTGGTTTTCTCTGAGATAAGATTGATAGCTGTTGACAGCTCGATCAAATGGTGGTGGCTCCAGCATCTTGGGCGACTTTAATCCTTTTTTATTGTAACCATTTATTGCTCGATTTTTACCCGAACCAGCAATGCCCATTTTACCGATCGAGCCTTCTTGAGAGCTCACACTTATGTTTGGATTTGATTTTTCCAATCCAATGATCGTTACTTTACCTGAGTGTCCACCTAGTCCTGGAGCTCCACCGTTCCCACCATTATCCTCTTCTGTGCCATCACCTCCGTATTGTCCAACGCCGCCGCTACCACCGTTGGCGAATATATGGAGATTTCCAGGGTTCGTAAAAAATCTACCGATACCCAGAAAACTACCGGCTGATCCGCCTGGGAATCCTGGCTTGCCATCCTCTCCTACATTTCCAGGTCCCACGGAGTGTCTAGCCTGAAGGGGCTTGTGAAATTTGCCAGGTTCACCGTCGAGTTTGATTATTCGATGACCAATCACATCCCAATATGGGGCTATGATTGCCAAATGCACTTTTTTACCAGTTTGGTCCAAATCTTCATCAAAAAATACTTTATGTAAAGCGAAGACTTCGATGAAATTTGTATCAGTACAGTTGAATTTGGATACGTCACTTAATTTGACGTATGATCCGCGGATTGTTAATTTTTTGGATTTGTCATTGCACTTGTTGCTGCTCACGCCTTGGTGCTTCAACGCTGCAGACAATAATTTTTTTAATGCTTCTAATTTCGGTACTTCCAAATGAATCAATTTCAAGCCATCAAGAACTTGAGTGGCATTTGGTTTCGGTATTGAGTTCAATAAGTTTTTCAAACTCTCGGTAATGTCTCGGTAATAGTTATTTTCACGCTTGGCTTTTTCAATATCTCCGAGCAGTTGCAACGTTACTTTTTGGTATGGACTAATATCTCTTTGTACAATAAAATTCGATAGAATATTTTTATCGAAATTTGATAAAAATGTGTACCACTGGGCAGTTGATTCCAAGTACTCGGTGGTAGGAATTAATTGATCGCCAAGCGACTCGTAAGTTTCCTTTGACACATCAGATCCTCGCAGAAAAACTAAGTATTTGGCAATATTAGCGTATAACTGAAGATTTTCACTGAACAATTCGATGGTTGCAGCTTTCGAGTACTCGACGATTCGCTCAATCAATTGTCCAGGATTTTTTATCCATTTCGTCGATAGTTCTTCATCCTTGAAAAACTTGAAGAAACTTTCATTTACGTGCGAGAAGTACAAAGATGATTCTTCGAAGTCCCGCAAGTTTTCTTCGACTTTTACGTAAAAGTTGATTATGTCTTGACCGATTTGACGGACTCCTTCGGTCAAATTTTGGCTCAGGAGGTCGATGAGACTGACGCAAGTGGTTTGGCACGGTGTGTAGATAAAATCATCACTATCGTGTCTCGTAAAGTCTATCGATTCGTAGATCACGCGTTCCAGATCTTTAATTTTATGACTCTCCAACGAGCTACCTTTTGAATTTCCAACGAATCCCAATCTATTCAAATCGTCGTTTCCCTCGTATTCAGAACGTAAGGCTTTGATAATCGAGACAGTTTCGTTCGATTCCGTGAGTGAGTTGGCCAGGTTTTTCAAATGGTTTGTCACTTTTTCAATTTGCTGCTCGTTCTGAACTTCCGTTACGATCAGACCGATGCTGCCAAGAAATTTTTCCACGTCCTCAATGGATTCTGCAGCTTTTTGCAAGAGAGCGTCTATCTGCTTATCGAAAGAGGGAAAATCTATGAGAAGGAGCAGCTTTACGGCACTTACTGAGTTGACGATCTTCTTGGTGAAATAAATCCTTGGAATGTATTGAGCTGATTTGATATCCTCGTTCAAAGTGGAAAAGTCCAAAAACTCAGTTCTTGTTCGGGTATTCAGCATCAAGTGCGGCAGAATTGTTACATTGGTGGTTAAATCGACGATTTCAGAGGAGTGATCGCTAAAAAAGTCCTCCTTGGCTTTAGAGCTTCCTATCAGTAATACCAGTTCTTGATGTAAACCACCATGCTTGTCGAGTTCGTCAAATTCCACTTGGCCTTCGGTAAATTTAGTCAATATTTCTTCGTCAAATTCACTGTTCTTTTGAGAGTTCACCTTTTGAAAAGTGAATGAATTCAGCAATAACGTCGAAAAAATCAGCAAACGATTCATGGTTACGGTCTTACAATACGTCGACAAAATTAACAAAATATTTTACCGCTACTTCTGTTCCTCGCCCAAAATCATTCGAGTTTATATTCAGGTAAAATGAGGAAAAAATTCAGATTTTAATGTTTAATAGCCTATCGATTGCACGACAAGGTACACTTCTTGCACGCAAAAGTGATTATTCTAGACAATTTTTTGTACACGAAGTGATGGCGTATTATATTTTTTAACGCACGTATACTGTGCACGCATCGTTTTCCTCCAGTAGAATCGTGATTATTCGAATACAATTTATTGCGATATAATTTTGAACATGTTCATTTTGTGCAAGTTCCGTCATAGTCGGCTAAAAAAACTTTTTTAAAGATTTTAATATTTTAGAAAATTTTATCAAATCCCTTGCAATTATTCCCTGACTTTTCAAGAAAAATCTCAATGAAAATTGCAATATTTAATACGATCAAACGATAATAGTATTATTCTAAATCTCATTAGACATAGATAATTCTAAAATCATGCAAATGTGCATTATTAGAAAGCAAGTTTGAGATTGAGACATTTATCTACGTGGCTGTATAAAGAATCTCTTGCCGAACCGGGGGGCTCTGGAACTCGCTGCCGTTGGGACTCCGCTAGGGGTTTCAGCGGCCTAGCTTTGGTGCCGGCCTCCGCGAGTACTTGCTTGAGGTCCAGAGAGGCAGCTGACCTACCTGCGTTATTGGCTGTTTTTTAATTTTATTTTCATTTTCTTTATGCACATGTTTTATCTTTTTTTCTTTTTTTTCTTTTTTTTCTTATTCTTTTTTTCTCTGTTCTCCTGTAAAAATAACTAAAACTGTATATAATACTCATGCCCGTGTCCTCCGCTGTTGACCGGGAGGCTGTACAGCTGCGTGTGGGCTATATGTTGGATTTAAGTCCTTAGCCTTAATAAAGAAAATATTAAATATTAAATATTAAATATTAAATATTAAATATTGAATTTTAAATATTAAATAAAGAATTTCTAAAATTTAAAAGCATTAATTTAATTATATATAATATGAGTAGATAGAAAATTGACGAAGACTTTCTTCAGATTCTTGTTTCACAATTAAAACACCGAATTTTTCAAAACATTACTTAGATTTGATCATTTAATAATATTGCAAAAAGATGCAAAAACGGGAAAATAGCGAGAAGGACATTTTTTTTAGCTCCGTACTGTTTTTTTTTGCTATATTTTCTTTATGCAAACGAAGTCTCTGTATAACTTTTAACTTGGAATGATCCACTTGAAAAGTCACAAACTTTTATTGACGAAATCCAGTAGATTTGGTAAGATTTTATGTCCTTGAAAATGTTTCGAAAAATTGAGGAATAGTAAGGACGAATATTCATTTCACTCGTTTGTAATTTATAAGTAATGTTTTAAACGTCAGTGATGCAGTAGTTATAGAAAAATTAAAAAGAAGTATATTAACTAACTAATCCAACCATAAACTAACATCAACACTTTTTACGAAAAGAAGAATGTTTATGAGTTAATTGAAATGGAAAAGTGCTACTCTAGATGATAATTTGATAAAATAACACACCTTCATCTTCTAATTGTTTGATTCATTATTGACCTGAAAACCGATTTTAAAACATGTAATTAAATTATTAAATTTTTATCAAGTATTTCTTATTGTTGTGACGATAGAAAATTCTTTCAATCGAGTAATCGAATTTAGAATTATTTCTAAACTCGTGAGCTCACCCGCACGATTAATTTTTGTAATTGGCCCTTGACAATATACGGCTTCATAATTATGAGGTTCAACCTTATTATAAGAGCGCATGTTTCATCGAATTTTTCATAGTGTTTCGATTGTTTCAGCGTTTATGCGTTGACTTCATTCAGGTATATAAAAAAGTGATCCTTAGTTTGTATTGATACTTCAGGGCATGCATAATTTCTAACAACACAATTGTAACATTATTGTGTATAACGATGATAATTCAACTCTTGTCTCGTCAATAACTTTGTGCTTTTCATGTGTAACTCGATACTTCATAGCGGTTTTCTATGACTCGCCGAATTCGATAAAGTTAACAGTTAGTCAAAATTGCAAAATAAAGAGTGAATGAAAAGAAACATCGCCATAAGAGGGTAGGAAAAGTGTATCATGGATCGCGGCGCGCGAGTAAGTCAGCAGGACGAAAGTGAAAGCGCAAATGAAGCATCGTAGGAGAAAGTTCAAGTGGGGCTACTATTTCGTGGCTGTGTGCGCGCTGGCACACGTATAAATTAGAATACACACAGTGTGGGTGTAGCGTATACAAGTGCGCGCCTGCATGTACGTATAGCGAAGAAAAGAGGTCTTGCACGTATACACGCTCGGCGCAGCCGCGCAATCATTGAAAGGGTTGGGAAGCGGGGCGCGGGGGTGTCCGCCGCTTTATCGACTGGGAGAGCCACATAGAGGCGTTTGTGGCGGTGGTGGGTGCGGGGGGAGACCAGCAGCAGCAGCAGCAGGCGCTTGCGCCCAAGTCAGCCCCCACAACACGTCATCGTGCGCCGAGGCAGCAACAGCGCGCGCACCGAATGCCTTCTCGAACGCATAGATACAGTTATACGAGACACGAACTTTGCTTTCGCAAGGGCCTACGCGTGTGTATGAGTCGTCGATGTGTCACGTATAATACTACTTGGCCAGCTTGCAGCAGAACACAGGGGTGGTTTTCTCCGCGAGCCCGCAAGATTCGTGGCGATTTATTCATCGAGGATTCGCATAGCATCGGTCTCCGGAGAAGCTCAACGGCGAGGAGGCGGTCGCGAACAACGACAACAACAGGGGGTTGCTGAGTGTCGCGAGCAGAGCGACAAGAGAGTGTGACTCTAGGACACGACGTCGAGTGGCGCGCTTGATGCTGCTGGTGCTGCAGCGAGAACAGCAAAGGCAGCCAGCAGTGCACAGCAGCAGCAGCAGCTCGACGAACTTTTATCAATAACAGCTAACCGCGCGCAGGCAGCCAGCAGCAGTCCGCAAGCGGCAGGCTCGTCGCTGCTGCAGCTTGGCATCGGCTCGCTTGGCTGCTACTAGTGTGTGTGCTCGCTTCGCAAAGCTCGCTGCGCGCCGCGTAGTTTTTCCGTCGCACCAACGCTCCGTAGCCCCCACAGGAAGAGGAGGAGGAGGCCCCTGACTCGATCGACCAGAGGCCCCGACTGAACATGTAAGTAATCCCCTTGAAATTATTAACGGCTACTGTGTCGAGGGATCGACCAAGTCTCGCTCGATTCACTACCAGCTCTCGAGTCCGTAATCGCGAGCTCGATCTATTAATTAAATATAGGCTTTATGATTCACCGACAAAGTGCACGATAAAAAATACATCGAGTCGCGTTCTCGACTGATACTCTCTGTACATTTCAATACTTTCTAATAAGCGTCGCTACGCTCTTCTTGATTGCAGCTTTGCTCGTGATTTTGCTTTTTTTTCGTGACCCAATTTTCTTCAGTTCAACGCTAATAATAACAGGGGTTGAAAGCTCCCCTTACTTGAACTAGTCAAAAGTATTTGCTTCTTGCTCTCGCCCTTGATTTTTTGACGTCAATCGTTACGCGTTTATTCTGGAGAAATATTTAAATAAAGTCCTAATTTTACAATTGTTGTTTGATTTGTTGTCAGTGGTATATTATTTGAGCAGCCGGATGCTGTTAATGTCTGATTTTTTACTTTTTCTCGTGAAGAGTATATTAATACATCATTATTTGAATCTTCAAGCTTGATATAAAATTAAAAAAAGAGAATATTATTTAGAAGGTTCGCCTATTGCGCAACAAAACGTGATTTGAACTATACCACCAAGATCATAACTTTATAGTTCTATTATATTCGAATGATATAACTACGAGTAGGTAAAACTTGATGGTCGTTTTATTCGAAAAGCTATAGACTTATGTAAAAAGCAACTAATTGCATTAGGAATATATTTAGCATAGCCTTTGTGTCGTTTAACTGCGGCGGTAAAATCTTACGTATAGAGATAATAAAAAGTCGCAAATCAAAATCCAAAATGACCAAGTGGGAAAAATTAAATAAGTCAGAAAATAGATGGACGCTCGTACACATAACGTAGATAGAAAGCAAGTGTGAGATCGATCGATAAGAAGGCGGGAGCAGTTTTCAGTCTTTGGAGTGCACGAGTGTAAGCAATAATATACACCGAGCACAGCGCCATCCACGAGCTTATATAGTTGCTTTGCATCAATAAACCCTATTCCGTTCGATTGTTCCTCGCTATGCGAGCGAAAATAATTCATGAATTGCATTTACGCAATTTTTCGGTGCTCTAACTACCGACTTGCCGTATGTAGCGTATATAATGCTCTCTATAGTTAATGAATCGGAGGGTGCGATATTTGCCAAATACTCAGCTCCGTGTCAGGCTGTTTTACGCTCACACGTTTACAGAGAGCCCAATCGATTTCTTCGTGTAGTAGTGGCGCGCGATATTGCCTGTCTGCAGTTTTTGACTGGCGGATCGATTATTACACTACCAACCACGTGATACGATTCAAAAAAAATTTTTTCGTCATCATTCGACTTTTTACAAATGTCATTAATTAATGTACTGATACGTTAAGATTTGTTTAAACTATGTACGCAATTGACAGTTGGTATATGATATATATAAGATTGAGGAAATCCATACTCTATTAAGTTGATGCAAAGATAGCTACCATCTGATAAAATCTTACACGATAAACTGAGTTGAAGATGATTTATAAAAATCAAATATATTAATCTTCAAAAAATAAAATAAATTGAAAAAAGTAGTAAGAGATAGTATTTATAGTATTTACATACGACATTAATCAAAATATTTTTTCAAAATTTAATTTTTTTCAACATAAAATATTATTAAAGAAGTTGTGCATTTAAATGGATAACTTTCATGATCATGGTTTATCATTGTATTGTAACTGTGCAGGGCTACCGAGGGAGGACTTGCTCCTGATGCTGCAGGAGGTGGGGCTCCAGGTGGAGCCGGTGGTGATGGAATTGTCGGGGGTCCACGAACACCACAGCAAGTAGCCGCCCAAAAGCGACTTCAACAAACTCAGGCTCAGGTAGATGAAGTCGTCGACATCATGAAAACAAATGTCGAAAAAGTTTTGGAGCGTGATCAAAAGCTCTCAGAACTTGACGACAGAGCAGGTATGTTTTTACTAAAAGTTCAAAGATATGTTTCGTACGAAACACTATAATCAAGTGAAATATAAATGTTTAAAACACTTTGAAATGAAAAAAAATCGTACGTTTTTCAGATGCTTTGCAGCAAGGAGCGTCTCAATTTGAACAGCAAGCTGGAAAGCTGAAAAGAAAATTCTGGTTACAAAATTTGAAGGTAACTACATTTTTTCATATAATTTTATTGTGGAAATTTAGATAGTTATTCATGAAACAGTAAAAGCGAATGAAATATTTTCTTATTTTAGATGATGATCATTATGGGCGTCATCGGATTGATTGTACTGGCCATCATCGTAGGTAAGTTTCATGAAGTTTGAATTTTATGGTATGACGTTTCAAATGAATCACTTAATTGTTCAATATCAAAAATGGAGTGTTATGTACACGCCGATGTGTCTCGCCGTACCCCTACTTGTGAAAAATAAGCTGGTCTTTTTCAAAGTGATAAGTTGGTTTAATAAATCACACGATTTTTACAAGAATTTTCATTCCCCAATTTTTGAAACTCAAGTGTTGTAATATTTTTTACAACTATTGCATAGAGTAACACATAATTTAATGAGTAAAAAAGGTCTATACATTAAAAAATTTTAAGTTATCTACGTTTTAATTATGAAAAAAACATGATAATATTATGTTAATTCAACTTAACTTAAAAATTATACAAAGAGAATTATTGTTCAATAGTTTAATTATATGTTTTCAATGGACACAACATACAATTTTGAGCGATTTTCTCTAACGAGTGAATTTCAATGTTTCTTTTTTTGTCCAGCAAACTTCATGTAGACGCGCCGATCCGTGGAAGAATCATATATGTATAAGTGAGTCAGGTAGAATACGCGATAATATGTCTCTCTTTTCTGTGTAGGTTGTAATTTTAACTTTGTATTTCAATACTTTTCCCATTGAATGTTAAGTATGCCGTTGGTTTTTATTTTTATTATTTTCTACTACCTAACATATTATTTCCAGCATTCCTTAGGGATAACTGGGTCGATTACTTTTCTTTTAAAAATTTTTGTTTTCAACATAGATTTGCTCGTATCTTTGTTGTAATGTGTTACTTTATCAATGTGAACACAACTCTCAATAACAAAATTTCTTCAGCCCAAATACTAACCAATATAATCGTTTGATAATATTTCAATTAATGGATATGTCAAAGTAAAAATATCATTCAAATTCATTTCAAAATTACAGTCGTATAATTTATGAATAACAGGGTTTAGTGTTGTTACGAAAACTTCTACTCTAGCATAAAACAAAATTGATTCAAAAAATTATCAAAAATTTGAATCTAATAAAAATACCACATATTTGTGAAATATTTTTACGTATGAAATTCGATGAGCCTGTGATTTTTAGAATGAAAACTTTGACATAGAACGCATAAACACCTTCAAGTTTTATGAATTTAGGCTGTGTACATTATTATCCAACATAACATAAAAATCAATTATGCTATAAAAACCTTACTCGATCATATATTCTATAACAAAGACAAAATATAATTATTTGATTTTTACCATGTATACCAACATACAGATTTTCTCTATGAACGAACCAATGACTTTTTAAGCGCTCATACTCTATACCTACAAAAAATATTCTTAAAAATGTATGTAAAATCACGCACATCACTTAGATTGTTTCAAACGAGTGATTTTAAGGTTGCAAATTATTCAAGATTACGTAAGCATTGTCTAATATGCTGTTATGTGTCTGTCTATTTGAACTTTATACAAACCTTACTGTATTTATACTGTAGTATAGTTTTAGACTTTGAAAAACTGTGCTTTTTTAACGATCATGAGGTTTTCGTGATTTGATAGATTGAGAAATCAAAGATAAGAATTAATTGAGAATATTCATTTTATATCTAACTAAAAAAGCCAGATTTTCACTCGTGCAACATCAAAAAAATTTGTACAATGTTTTGAATATAAGCAGCCAACTAAAAACTATCTGTACTCTATTCAAAAAAGAAATGAACTCTTCAATTCTATACTACTTTTCTACAATTTTACTCTGCTCACAACGGTAAGACAACTTTTCTAATCTTTAACGAACCTCTATTCTTTTTCAATTTCTTATCTCATCTTATTTTAGGTATACTTATATGTAATAAAAATTTCTAGTTTTTGATCTTAAAATTTTTACTTAACTAATTTTCAAAATTCACTACTTTATACAATTATTATACTACGTTTCATGTTTAGACAAACGATTGTATTTCGATAACATTCTTTTTTTTTATGATTTTTTCTTCATTCTCTTTTTAATCTGTAAACACTTGCACAACATGAAAAACTTTACAAAAAGTAAAGATATTACTAGAAACACTATAAGATTCTACTAAAAAAGTAATATTCTGTGATGAGCTTTTATGTGTATCTTTGTTTTGAATATATTGCATGAATTTGTAAATAGCTGTATTATAATGCGTGTTATATTGTAGATAATTAAATGTTGTTTATAAAAAACACTTTTTTTATAATTTACAAACATAAATTTTTAAAACTACGAGTTCATAGTGTTAGTAAACACATTTTCTGCAACAAAGCTAATGATAATTATGCACAACTATTAATAAATTTTATCGATAATATTGTCATGTAATTTTACATCAATAATATAAAATTTTTTCGAATATAACTTTTACTCACTGTACTGATATACTTTACATTTGCATTTTCTATTTGCGGTATATGCTACAGTATGAAAGTGCTTATCATAATTTTTTTTGTTTATGATGAAAAGCTCATAAAAGGTTGAGTTTTCAGAAAAATGATTTTTTAATTACGTTCATGATGGGATATTATTTTCTTATTATATGAACAATTAAAAATTAAAAAACCATATTTATACTGGACTTAGAAACGGTATTTACGAACAAAAGTCAATACCCGTATATAAGTTACAATTCAATCTGTACATAATCTTTTTTAACATAATCAGCAGAATTATGAAAAAATAAAAATGTTGTGTATCAATGTTTAAAAAAATTAATAAGTAAAAGTCGAAAAGATTCGATTATCATTTATAAAAATTTGAGTTACGCACATCTAATAAGATAAATAAAATGTTTTTTAATGCGAGTGAACAACAATTTCTTAAGCAATTGTGTAAATCAAATTTTTTGACTAAACATTTATGAATTTTGTGATGTCATTTATGTTTGGTCTTTGTAGTTATTTGTTGAAAATTTTTTAATGCATGGTTTTTATAAGATTATATTATTAACTGATGGACTTGAAATTTCGAATAATTTTAAAGATATTTAGTATAGATCTAAAGATTTATAATGCATGAATAAGATTATGTACTAAAATGTTACTTTTAAATAAACCATCAATATACTAAAAAGACTTATTGTAAAATATTACGCAAAATCGACGTCCATCAGGAAAATTGTGAATATTGCTTGTAACGACTAAAGTCTTTGGATATGGGTTGCTTTCAGCAAGTACCACCGGAGGAAGAGAGAAAACTGAATTCACGATGAAGAGAGAAGATGGAGATATCATTTTGCATACTTATATTTACGGAAGCGCCCATATTTAAGAACATTATTAAAATAAGTATTCAGACAATTTTCGGGTACAAAACTAAAATATTTTTTTTTAATCAGAATTATGATAGTATTGGTGATCGGCGAATTGGTGAAATAATTTTTTTCTCTAAAATTGCTGTAATTATCATTTTTATTAATATTATGAAAAATGTAAGTATACCTTATCGAATGATGCAGAGAAACTAGTAATATGAATAAAGTTTACATTTATCATGCTTTTCATATAGTTAATTTGTTAATGGAATTTTTCAAAACAATATATTTACTCGTATAAACGAAGAGTGTTATACAAAAAATGATTTCGAAAGCAATGAATATTACATTAATAGAGACAAAAATTTAATGAAAAAATACATTGATATATGAAATTCATGATTGATGATGTCATCTTAAATTTTTTGAAAAATAAAGAAACTGAGCAAAACTAACGTGTTTTCTGCGGATTGAATTAAAGTTTGATTATTGGATTTCTTTTTACGAATGTAACAAAACTGCCATTGCTATTTAAGAGTCCATTTTACCCAATAATATCTAACCTAATAATTGTTAAAATTAACAAATTTGCAACATACTCATGAATTACGGTATCCATCCGACTTATAAACTATAATATTTATGCCCGAGACGAAGTTCAGACTATTTCAAAAATCTTTAAAAATCAGTTAGTTTTAGAGTACATACGAAATAGTTTTCTCTAACGTCGTCAAACAGAGGATAAAATATGTCGCATTTTAGCAAAAAGCAGCATATTACTCTTATGAAGATGTAATTTGAAAACTTTATCATTTATTAGGATTTTAAGACGATTTTAGAAATAGACTAATTTTCGCTTCGGTCATTGATGTATAATAATGCAAGTAATATATTGCAAGTGTAGACTATTTCATGCTAATTATAAAATTGGTAAGAGTGTCACAAACTGTTTCTAGAATTTGAAGACTAATTTGTCAATGATATTAATCAAGAAAATTGTAATGTGTGAAAACAATAATTTTTAAATTCCAAGTTTCAACATCAAGTAAGAGTTTCTTTAAAAAATTTCACCAGTTTTCAAGAATTCGAAATCTAAAGTTTTTTCGTTGTTTCTGATTGTTATTTGAAAATTGTAAAATAAAAAACAAAAGCGCTACCAAAATCTCTGTTTAAATCTGACTTCTTTGCATTCTTCTACGGGAAGTGCAGTAATTTATTCTGAAGAATCCTTCTAAACTTTTCATGTTTTAGAGGAACTAAATAATCTATTTTTTTTAATTTAGCTCATAACTAAGTAAACAATTATCCATAACTTAAAGTTCGAAAACAAGCTTATTGGATGATATCATCAGTAAAAAATTAATCAGTTGTAAATATGTAACCATAATATTTGACGTAATGTGGACATGATACAATGAATTTAATTAATATAATTATTTTTTTGAAGTTTATTAATTGATTTTTATTATTTAATTCAGACGTAGCTTTTATGCCAATTACCTACAACAGATACGTGGAAAATTATATGCGAAATAAATTTGAATGTTCATTCAAGTTCAATAAATTCCAAATAGTCATTTAAACAAAGAATAAAAATGAAAAAAGATTTAATTGAAAATATTTCATACAAAAAAATTTAATTTTTTGGGCTTTAAAATATCAAGAACCACAAGTTTATTGTTGTTTACGGTTGATAAACTAATTATTTTAAAATGTTATACATGGATAAATGTATTAATATGTATAAATATGAAATAATTTATAATAATCGTAATTAAGAAAATAAAGATTTCAAGTTTATTGACGAGTAGTATACAATATCGAAACCTCGTTTGAGTGAAAAAATCGTAATAAGAAAAATATTACAGGTAAAGATTTCCAATAGATGTGATTTGTTAATGATGCATAACTATCATAATGGACAAAAATATATTTGTGAATATGTATCATTTCGCGTGAACTAAAATAATTTAAATAACGCACGTTGATGTGGGTACACACAAGAATAGTACTAAAAATATGACCCTTATTTATATGCATTAAAACTACAGAGAAACTTATGTAAAATTCAAAGAATATTTGAATAAATACTTTGTTGCGAAAATGAAAGTGATTTTAAAAATTAGTTAAAAATGTAAAGATTTTAAAATAATCAAGTCTGTACCGCAAAAAACCGATGAATTCTCGGTGCATCTACGTATTATTTCACATTAATTAAGAATGAGCAATGTCGAAGCATTGGGTACTCGTCATTTTTCATTTGTTGAAACTTTAATTTATATAAATTCTTCAATAAACAAATTATATATATACTTAATATATACTTAATCACAATAAAATTTCATTTGAAGGTACATTTTTGAAGATATATTTTTGAATGATTAATTTAACTAAATTTTAATGAATACATGTATAATTTTTTAAAGGAATTTTTACCCTGGTATAATTTTTAAAATTTGCGTTATTATTATCTTTAATTTTTATGTTACTCAGATACAATTTTAATGATTCCAAACAGACAAAAAGTAAAAGAATTACAGAATTCTCAAACACTATAAAAACTAATGACAGACACATAACACATTAGAATTTAAAATGCTGAATAATTTTCAATCTATAACTGATTTAGTTTGAAACTCAATCAAATGAAACTCGATTCTATAATCTGAGGTAAAAATATAAGTTGTACATAATTGTCACATTGTTATATATAACTGAATTCACAAAAAAATCGGTTCTATCATTAAATTGTAAACTTGCCGGTAAAAAAACTAAAACTGCATACTGTTTAATTTTAAGTACGAGCAATACAAAGAAAATTTTTCTATGAATTTCAATGTCAATACCGATTAAACAGAAATTACAAACTCAGTGGAAATCGTTAGTATATTACTGCCCTAGGCCGCGAAAAACAGAAAAGTCTCAGGGTACGTTTAATTAGCGGCCGAGGCGAAGCCAAGGTCAATAAACACGTACCCTGAGACTTTCGGGTTTCGCAGCTTAAGCCTGTACACTATTTTTCATACCCCGTGGCCCGAAAATAGCTCTTGCTCTGCGCCGTGTCCAGAAAGTATGAAAATTCATTTTCAAATCCGTGGATGCATTTTTCACTGATTTCCAGCGTAAAATTGTTACCCTTTTCACGGCGAAGATTGGTCGAGATTCCATCAAACAATTTGGTTCTTGGAATTCATACATTGCATATTGTAAATTTGTAACAAAAACCTTCTTAAGTTGAAAAACACTTGCAGTCTAAAAGTTAAAAATATTTTTACTACCACGACAAAAACTATACTAATTTCAAGTATAGAGTACATTATAATTTAATTTAAAGGCGATATTTCAATCGCGCTTAGTGAGCTCAGTTATATATTTCTGCGATTATTCCGTGTTGTTAATTAATCAAAAGTATAAAATAAATTAGTTAAATGTTCAAATAATTGAATTCTTTTTTGAAAGAAACACCGAAAATATGTTCAGCAAAAATCATATAATTGATTTAAAAGTTCTAACAAGATAACATTAACACTTCATGATTATAATTGAATTCAATTTCCAGCTAAATTTATGCCAGAGTCTGCTCCTGTGGCTCAACCTCCACCACTTTATCAGTATCCTCCTGCAGGACCACCACCTGGTGTTCCAGTACCTGGAGGAGCTCCAGCTGGACCACAATCAGCTCCCGCCGCTTTTGTTGGTTCAGCTAGTTTACATCTGTAAAAATTTGAGTTAATTCTGCGCTAAGTAGTTCTAACTGGAATTTTTACTTTCATCTTATGCGCAACTCAATACATGTCACCAATAAAAACTACCAATACGTACACTTACTGATAATATTGATAACTGTAGCAAATGTATGATTATTGTACATTACACTTTGACATGGTTTTATTCATATAAATTTTTCATCAATTATTTATTTAGTCGTATCTTTGTGAATTAATAATAAATATCTACGGATCACAAGAGGAATCTTTCTCGGTGGTAAGATTCCTTTTGATAAGCAATTAATTCATAAAGTGCATTACCATATATACTTTATCAAATTGTATTTGAACCTTTACTTTACGTCAATATAATTTCTGTAATTGTAGAAAGACTTTTTATTTTGCTACTGCCTACAGACAGAATTACTACTACGAACTGGTGCAATCTATAAAATGAAAATTTGATTCAAAATCAAATCTACGTAAATCATACATCAATTATGAATGAGTATCATAAAAAGATCCAAATTAAAACTATACCAATTTTTAACAAAGTAAACATTTATTTTTCAACTTTTTAATTTGAAATTGACGATGATAATTCTGTTGTTGAGGAAATGATGTCGTTTTTTGCGAATAAAATTAAATTTTAAAAAATTCCATTGTTTTAAAGTGAAATGTCAGTCACAGATCAAAAATTCTTCTAGTATGAGCTTGAAGAGATTATGATAGACAACTTTTTTTACTGTATTTCGAAAAAAATTAATTCTTTATAGTATTTTACACTGTAGAAGATGAAAATTTAAGATGCAACTAACTTGATGAAAATTTAAAATACAAATAATCTTTTTTCGTACAGTTATAGTTTAAATGAATGAAACTATTCGCTTCGAATAATCAAATAAAAAGCTACCGTATATCATCTTTAAAATTTCAAATCTATATTTCAATAATAGTGGGGGAAATATCACACTATAAAAGGATTACCCTAGATTAATTTTTTCAGAATGCCAATTTTTCCCTCTGGATTATTACTTATAAAAAATCTATACTTTCTTTCAAAATATGCTTATAATTTATCAATTATTATTGGAAAAACAGTCTATCTTTAACTTATTTATAATTAGAATTAAATTATTAAATATTATACAAGTCCAATTATACCAAAGTGAACGCCCTATTTCTTCATTTCATGACTATAAAGTATAGAATTGAGCTTGTCATGCTTACGACTTTGAAAATTATCGTTAAAAATCAACTTAAAAATCTAAAATTATTTTAGATAATTATCGTTTTTTTAGATAAAAATATAAAGATGTTTTATTGTGACTCATGACCATGCGCTGCTCAAGAATATGTAAATAATGATGTAATATGTAATATCTTGCCTATAAACGACAAACTGAGAGTTCTATGGAGAACATTTGAATATTAGGGGTGTTGGAATCAATATATAATATATATAAATATTATTATAAGATCACAGTTTGAAAATTAACTAAAATTTATTAAATAATATCACGAAAATAGTTGATAATTGCTATAATCATTATTGCCCTTGGCTGTTAGTCGTAAAGTATAATTATAAATATATAAATAAAGTTGCTTCAATACCATTTAAGAATGTGTTCTTTAATTTATTGGTCCTCGATATCTCGTGCAGATTTCATTTAGTTATTGTTTAATAGAATATTTCGCAATCTTATGAAAAAATATTATTCACTTTTTAAAAGCTGTAATTAATTTAACGATTGAATACTCTTCACTTTTAATTTTAAAACTATTTCACAAATTCAAAGAAAAAAGATTTCAATCTCAAAAATTGCTGTCTACCTATATGTTTGCGTTAAATTTAAATATTTATCTTCGCGTAATGATCCACAGATGGCGTAAAATTCAAAGGCAAGTATGCAGTCTATCAATTTAGTTAACTCTTAAATTCATTGAATCAAGTCTTCGTCGTAAACCGTAGTTGTTTTAATTGAATTTTTTATTAGATCGTGAAAAATGTTAAGAAAAAGTAAACTTGTAATAAAAAATATTAATTCAATCAATCGTCATTATTTTAAAGAATCTTGTATTATTGGCACAAAACAAGATGTACATTCACAAGAATATCAGGTTAGTAGTAAACGATGTTATCGGTTTTCAACCAAGTGATATCTTTTAGCTAGAATGTAGTATTCTCTTATCATTAAAATTATTAATTTATTGACAACAACTACTTTAGCTCTACAAAAATTGTTTAAACTTGATTATTTTTTACTTCGCATACAATTTTTTTTTAATAATACTCATTTGAAATATTTTGTTCGAAAATCATAGTTTAACAAGGAATAATTTACGATTTGTAGTTGTAGAAGAATCTTCAATGTTTATAATTATTATTAATTATTCGATACTTCCCAAAAATTATTTTATATCGTGACTTATACTGAAGAATATTTTGTTGACATGATGATATAATACACGTCACCGGCCACCAAGTGTTTTTTATCTGAGTTTAATTTCAGTATTTCTGTTTGCGACCTCATGACATTAGTAAACATTATTCAGATTAAAAGCGTGAATAGAATACGCATGAATCGTAATGAATTATATACAATTTTTTGCTTTGAAAACGCGTGAAACTTAATTTTATAAAATAATCAGCCAATAATTATGAGCGAATACTGAAAGAATTATTGGCGTGCAATACAGATCGGTATATCAAGCGTCAAACTTATCTTTTGATTTCGAAAAGCCATATAATGAATTAATAATAGGGAAATCTTAAATATTTGAGTAAATCTTATATTTTTGATATGCGTCTCACCAAAACTAATCTGCATGATGAGATTTTATGTTATTTTATTTCATTTTAATTCAGGAAAAATATGCCCAAATGAAAACGATCGTAGATAAACTCAAAATGACCGTGGGAAAAATTGTAGAGGGTGGTGATCAAAAAGCAAGAGAAAAACACGTAAAAGCTGGAAAACTGATGCCTAGGGAAAGAATCGATCGTCTTCTTGACAGGGGTTCACCTTTTTTGGAATTTTCTCAATTAGCAGGATACAAAATGTACGATGACGCAGAACTTCCTGCGGCCGGTATCATAACTGGGATAGGAAGAATTGAAGGGTATTATTCGAAAAATAAGAAAAAATCACACATCTGAGGCATTTTTAACATTGTATTTAATAACTATTTTTAGAAAAGAATGTCTCATCATAGCTAACGATGCGACAGTTAAAGGTGGCACTTACTATCCAATCACAGCGAAAAAGCAGTTGCGAGCCCAAGAAATAGCAGCTGAAAATAAGTTACCTTGCATTTATCTAGTTGATAGTGGTGGTGCTAATTTGCCTAGACAAGCCGATGTTTTTCCGGATAAATGGCACTTTGGTAGAACATTTTATAATCAGGCAACTATGAGTGCGGATGGAATTCCACAAATAGCGGTCGTGATGGGCAGTTGCACAGCTGGTTTGTTACTTTATCAGATCGATTTATGAAAAATAATCATTAGTACTGCTTCATTGTAATTAATGGTTGATGCTGAATTAATACACTTGCTTCTATAAAATTAATGTTCCTACGTTGAGGGGACATAGCTATGTTTTTTTCTATACATTAAAAACAGCCCAAAAAAATGATCATTTATACTTAACAATTTTGGAGTATCGTTCAAATAGAGTACTAAAAAAGGCACTAATACCAGTTTCTTGGACATTTTGCAGCTAATGTTTAATAAAAACATCACATAAAAATTTAAAGTACTCTTGAGAACTTGATTTGAAATATGAACAGTAGAATTTGGTAGTAATTTTTTGAATAGAATATTATATATCCATTCGAGTAGAAATTCTTAAAAAAAACCCGTGATAGCATTTGTAATTTATTTTTGCACAGAAATTTTTCTCTTACGATTAAAAAATTGTTGAACGATAAATGTGAAATTAAATTCAACAGGAGGCGCATACGTACCTGCCATGGCTGATGAAAACATTATAATTCGTGAACAGGGAACTATATTTTTGGCTGGACCACCTTTAGTTAAAGCATCGACTGGAGAAGAAGTTACAGCAGAAGAGTTAGGCGGTGCTGCTCTGCATTGCGAGTAAGTTTTAAAATAAAAAAGTAATAGATATTTAACGATAGATACAAATATTAATTAGAAACTTTTTAGAACATCTGGTGTTACTGATCACTTTGCGCTAGATGATGAACATGCCTTGCAACTGACTCGCAATATCGTTTCAAACTTGAATCACCGTCGAATCTCTGATATCGAGAAAAAAAGTGATTATGAAACTCCAGCACATGCAATTGATGAAATTTATGGAATTGTCGGATCGAATTTAAGAAAACCATTCAATGTACGAGAGGTAATTGCTCGTATAGTCGACGGTTCAATGTTCCACGAATTTAAAGCTCGTTACGGCGAAACACTCGTTACAGGTTTCGCTCATGTGCACGGCTATCCTGTTGGTTTTGTAGCTAATAATGGCGTACTTTTTTCGGAAGCAGCCTTGAAGGGCGCACATTTTGTACAACTATGTGCTCAGAGAAAAATACCTTTGGTTTTTCTTCAAAATATAACGGGTATGAAATATTTGGCTCTTACTTAGGTCGATTTGGTGTTAATTTTTTAATCCATACCTTCAAAAGATACGTGAAAAAATACTTTTAAAATTACTTTAAATCTTTGTAAATAGGATTCATGGTAGGCAAAGATGCAGAAGCTGGTGGAATTGCCAAAAATGGAGCTAAAATGGTTACGGCTGTCGCTTGTGCTAAAGTTCCAAAAATAACTTTCATCATTGGTGGATCTTATGGGGCCGGAAATTATGGTAAAATTACATATATCATCTGATTAATTGTAAATAATCTTTAATCAATAAAATATTCTTGCTAATTTTGTTACTGTATGTGGAATAGGCATGTGTGGAAGGGCATATTCACCAAGATTTTTGTATATGTGGCCTAACGCTAAAATTTCAGTAATGGGTGGTGAACAGGCAGCGAGCGTATTAGCTCAAATTACCAAGACAAAGTATGAAAAAGCTGGCAAAGAGGTGCGTAGTTGATGTTAACGTTGTTTGTATATATCGTACTAAAATTCCAATTTTCTTATTTTTAGTGGACTGAAGAACAAGAGGATAAATTGAAAAATCCTATCATAAAACAGTTTGAAGAAGAGAGCAGTCCATATTACGCTAGTGCTCGGTACTACATTGATTTATAATTCATCTTTTTATGGATTTTATTTTGAGCATATCAAAGTCTATAGTGAAATTTTTTTATTATTTGCAGTTTATGGGATGATGGAGTCATTGATCCAGTAGATACGCGAAAAGTAATTGCACTTAGTTTGTCAGCAGCCCTAAATGCTCCTATTCCTGAAACTAAATTTGGGCTGTTCAGAATGTAGCGAAGATTGAACGATGATCTTATAGCAAGAATTTTTATATACACTAGTATAAAACAAAGATCGTCGTTATGGGAAAAAATCATGAGAAAACGTATAAAACGAGACCATTTAGATAATATACGAAAAATTTTATTCAGTTATACCCTAAAAACAACTTATTTTATCATATTTATTGTTTATCATTAAATTGACAGACAATAAACTCATTAAATCATTAAGTTAAAAGTATTAGTAGAGTTGGATTTATTTTACATAAATAACGTAAAATTATTCTTATTAATCAAATTTTACGTCGGCCTACGACTAGGTCTGCTAGTTATCTCTGCTTGAAATATTACACATAGTCTACTACATTGAATAATTCAACTGTACAATGTCTCTTACTTCTTAAATATATAGTTAAAATTATAGTTAATAACATGCCAATCACTTACTTTGTGGAAAAAATTTATTTTTAAAATAATTAATTTAATTTTCAAGAATCGTCTCATGGGGAAAATTAAATTCAAAAAATTATAAATAATGATACAATAGAAATCGAGCAATAATAAAATGAAAATTGCTTCGGTAGATGTACATTTTTCGGATAAATGTAGATGACTCTGTCTTTTCTTGCTCGTAATTATCGCTTGGATATCTTTGCGCTGTAGTTTCTACAAGAGCAGTTACTTTAGCATGGAGATCAACGTGACGGCTGCTGGTATCAGCAAATAAAACGAATTATAAAATTATTCACAAAAATTCATTGTCATATTTTTTTCTTTATTGCGAGCACCCTAAGGCTTTAATTATAGCGATTATCTAAATTTGGCATTTTAATTGCTGAAATTGTTAAAGTCTCGCGTCACTCACTGCAACTTAAATTGTACGTTTTATTTTAAGTTCACATACATGTATTTTAACACAAAACAAGTGAATGCAACGTTCAAAAGTTTATCGTTCATTCGCCGAGTGTTACACTTTCATTATGTTGTCCATTAATAAGCTGTTACACGACTTCTCTGGTTTGCTGGTACTTTTTTGATTTAGTTTAGTATCACATGAAAATGTTCATTTATTATTTTTATACGCAGCTTAGCCCTTATGGTTATTGTTATTTTTTTATTCACTTTAAGTTGATAATTTGATTTGTGCATCAGGTCTAGTAAATTGCCAGATGTCTCGTTTCATCGCTAGAGGCTTACTAAGTTCAGATTTACACTAGTCTACAGAGCGATAACAAAATTAGAAAAAAATTGAAGATCGGTGCGATCTTGGAACTGCTGGATACTGGGCCGTCAGTGTTATACTCAAAGTGTTTTCCTACGTCTTCTGCCCTCACCATCCTCTCGCGTGTTTTCCCTCGCCGGATGAATTTCGAAATTTCTAGTTAAAATATAAAAATATTATTATTGGATTTCTTATAATTTTTAATAAAGATAATTGTTAATATTTTTATTTGCATCGTTACCTTCTTCACTGAGAACATCGTGGTCGTAATCGACTCTTAAAAAGACTGACATGGCCATTTCCCAAACTTCATTTTTACCATTTTTCGACGATTGTACTGATCGTTTCTTTCTTCCATATCCAATTTTACCATTGCTGCATTCAATCTGAAAGTTTTTTTTTATAAATCAGTCTTCAGATATTAAAAAATGAAATATTGAAAAAATGTATCGTTATCTCGACTACATAATTATGAAATAAGAAAAAGAATAAATCTTGTACGGTTGTCACAAATAATTTCTTAACAAATTTTAGAAAAATATTTTCAAATGATATCTCAAAGATTATTGTTCTGTTTCGAAAAATGACTGAGTATGGAAAAATCTATGAGAATCAACTTACCCCACGACATTTGCCAACGCAAACAGTAACAGTACCGTGAAATTGTACGTAGCTACTCTCTGGAAACTTGAAGGCTCGGAACTTGGCGGACAAGAAGTGTCCGTTCACTGTCTCAAAATTTTCAAACAGATAGGGATCAACGGAACATCTGAAAAAGAAAGAAAATTGTTACATCATCATATAATATTGTTGTGAGGATTAATTCAATTTATTTTCCAAGTTACCCATTATATATTATAGTTTCTTCCTGATTTTTGGTATCGGAAACTTGCATGTGAGTGACAAGCAGTCCATAAACCTTGGCTGCCTCTTCGCTCAAGTATATTTCCATCTGCAACGGCGTGCCTGGCTTGACGACCAATTCATCTTTTATAATTTTGCTGCCCTGTCGGACATTGAACAACAACTTTGGTTCTGAAGCATTTCCCTCCAACATACCCAGTACTGGGGTATTTCTGGAATAAAATCAAACATTTCATTGAATCATTTTTTTATTATCATTTAATAAAAAGTAGAAAACAATAGAAGTTTTTTCTTAATAATATTATTCTTAAATTTTGATCTTATATACATTGGATATCACGATTATATTTTTCACAAGCATTTAAAAAATGTAATCATGAATGATATATACAATAGGGACTATCTTTTTTCTCATATGTTTTTTGAGGTAAATTCATAACTATTGCTTGACTCTTCAATCAATATATTAAATTAATAATAAAAGATCATTTATAATTTGTTCTAATGTAATTCTCCATCAAGATTTTGACCTGACTGGTCAAACAGATCATGTATCATACGCAGAGAAAGAGTCATGTACATTTTTGTGCGGTAAGCCACTTTGATCAGTTGCGATATTGTAGCTTAGCGTTTTGCGACCCCCGCTGGGATTGATCGAACACTTTTGCAGTCATAGTCTTCATTTATCTTTCGTTCCATTTTGACCTCCTTTGAACTATTGATTTCTTTGAAATCAAAATATGTTTTCTTTCTTTTTCTCATATCATGTTGCTTGATATATAGCGACAAGTGATTTTTTTAATGAATTTGTTTAATGGTTGTAAACTAAAGACGAACAATGGTTCAATCACTGATTTTTTTTATCAAGAAATATAATTTAAGTTTGTGAAACTTGTTATGCCTTGTTGTCAAAGGCATCAATGAAAATTCAGTACTAATATTAGTATTTAAAAAAAATAAGTTTTCAATATGTTATTACAAACAATTTAGCCAAACGATAATACAAATTAGTTAAACTTTTTTCTCCAATAAAAGTGCCCCAAAATACCTTAAAAGTTATGATCAAGAATTACTTACGCATCGGCTTCGAAGTCCTCTGGTAAAACACTTCTTCTTAGTAGAGTATGATTATTCGTTTCAGTAAAAACATTTGGTAGTTGCTGGTGAACCGCAACTTCTGTTATGCTGCACTTCACTGTAAACATGTGCTTATTCGAGACGCTTGGTTCTTCTACTATTACTTTATGGAAGTATACTTTTTGACCCTGTAATGATATTATTTTTAACTATTGCATGTATGTGAAGTGAGTGTTTTTAAAAATGATTCAAATATTGTACAAAGAATCACTTTAATTTATTATCAAATAAGATTCCTCTCTAATTTTATGATCTGAAACTGCTTTATTTTGAAAGTAAACTATTTTTCAAATGTTTCCGTAATACATTGTGGCAAATTTATATGTGATATCTTTCTTTCTGAAATTCCGTAGGATTTTTGTCGTTCTTTTTCAACTTTTTTGTAAATAGAATATAAATAATTAATGAAATACGGTTTATAAAAAATACTCACTGTAAGCTTATTAGTGATCCTCATAATACCACAACGGGCTATATCCTCTGGAAGTAGCGACAGTGAGAAGGTCGCAATACCGTTAGTGAGTTTTGGCTTGCAAGCTTCATCTGTAACAATATCCGATTTCTTATTAAATATTATAAAGTTTTTTGGCATTTATATTTTTCATTCTATGACAATTGGTTATCGATGCATGTTTTAAAAAATTACACCACACATTAAGACGATAAAACAACTCATTCATAATAGTGTATTAAAATATATTACCTGGATAATTCTTGAGTTGTTGAAGGTATATCAACGCCTCTGGTGTCGTTCTGACAATATCTACTTCCATGGTATTTTTAGAACACCGAACTTTGCTCTGAACTGTAAATAAAGAAATAATATTTAGTACCCTTAAAGTTATCGTTCAATATATTTCAAATATTTTAACTCTGACCACGCTTCTTTCGAATTTTCTAACAATTCTAAAAATAATGAAATCATAATTGGAAACCGTAAGAAGCCAAAGCATTTAACAATTTTTAATAAATCGTATACACCTTTTTTATAGAATCGACCTTATAATTTCTTAATTGGAATGACTTCAGTCATGAAGCTGCTAATCGAATTCACTCATTGATACTCGCCGGAGTATATAATGAAATCATCAGCCAGGCGGAAAGGCTAAGAGCATGATCGCGATGGTCGGTATTAGTCAAGACCAAGCGTGAGATGATATGCAGAAGAATGGCTCTATACGTGTACTCGAAGATACGTGCATGCAGATTTGCGGAGCTGCAGCGCGAAAGCTATAACGAAGCGATCAGAAAAACGTCAGAAAGACAGAGAACGACCTTGGCGAGGGAGACTCGCTGGAAGCTTTTTAAAGCCAGCAGCAGCAGCAGCAGACGCGTATGCGAGCAGCGCAGTTCTTATAACACACGGCCGATCATCGAGCACACGAGCCAAGAAGAGAAGAAGAAACGAGAGAGAGCTAGAGCTGCAGCTACGAAAAATGGATCGGCGAGACTCGCGCGTATACACAGACGTGGCAGGCTAATGATGGGTCTGCCAACGCGAACAACGTTAATCACACCTCGAGCAGCGTGTATGGGTGTACTGCCGTCCGTCTCGCCAGTCTCGCGCGCGGTATTATATAGCTGCCTACACCCATGATGCGTTACCTGCACCCATAGAGCTGCTCTGCGCGCTTATACAGTTTTGCTCGTGCTTGTGAGGAGTCCGGACGCTTATACAGCCCATTGCCACCCAAGGCCAGCCCCACTTTTTCGCGTTTCCCTCGCTGTTGCTGCTGCTGCTTCCTTCGCGCTCGCGCCCCACGCATCGCACGCGCTCGCGTTTATCCTGCCCAGGATGTCGTGATAGCCGCGCATAACGTACTGCGCGTAGCTGCTCGAGAAGCACCCTGACCTTATTATTTATTTTCCAGTAGTGCAGTCCACGTCGCGTCCTCGCTCATTATACGCGCGTAAACGCACCGTTCAGCAGTCCTAATAATATTCTTCTTCTTTCTTTTTTTCCTGCCTTTTTTACTCTGTGGTCGTGCTTTAATCGCGGCCAATCCCTCGATCGTCCAACGACTGTTTTTTCAAGCGTCTGCGCTTGTTTTTTGCTCTCTTCTTTTTCCCCTCTGTATACCTCCTTTATTTCTTTCTCGTGTCCGCACTTATAATTCCACTTACTTGTCTCGAGCAAATCATACTTTAACCCTGTCATTTCAACGACGATAATTTATAGCTTTGTTCAAGCTGAGATATTAAGTTAGCACACACGTGCTTACCGCTTCACCGCGTTTAGTTCTATATACTTATCTATATTTCAATTATTTTTACGCATGAAAGCTTGGTGCACATAAATATTACTGGAACTAATAAATTGTAAGAAAACTAAAATAAAAATTTATCTGTGATAATGTTGCAATATTTTCATAGCATTACAATTTTTAGCTATTAAATTTCCAGTTGCAAATCTCACCTACAATTTTTGTTGCATGATTTGTAAGAGGCAATTTTTTAATTAAAATGGTTGAGGCCGATGAAATAAGCTTAAACTGAGTCACGAGTTGTACACCACGAACGAATGTTTTGATGCCCAAATTTTTTTCCTGCACTGTTGATAACCCATTAAATTTAATGCAGAGGTAAATTCAGGCATTAAAATTGATGTGATCCATAATGAATTTTATCTAAGATATGTTCACATGTAATGTACTTTGAAAATGAGCTAATTTGGCTGTTGTGATTTATTTTATTACATAAAACTGCACAAAAAAGCGTGAAAATTGAATCACATAAATTACTTTTAATGGAAAAATTACTCTGATACTATTTATTTGACGTTTTAATTGCTCATAAAGAACATAAAAATTCAATCAAAATTAAATTCAGCACCCACCACTAGATGGCGAGTACCTTAATCTGTAAACCCGAAAGTAGTAAAGTGAAAATAAGTGTATAAGACATACACGATGTACACGAATTACACGTACACGATTACACTTAGATTACAAGACCCCATGATAACGCTTTGATGAAATAAAAAGCAGAATATCGTATTCGAAATCTCGGTTTTATTAGCAAGATGTTCACACACCAAATTCGTGCACAAGAATGAGCTAGGAGAGAAGAAAAGATTATTAATTTCGTGTTGCTAAGCAACCAACAAAAGAAAATCAGTCGACTGTTTTCTACCACGCTGCATGTGGTGCCTCCTGAGCATAAAGTCAACGCCAGAACCTTGTTCTGACGTCACGTAGCCTCGTATGCAGCTTACTGCACTAAAGGCTCATCTGTGCCCGATCAGCTAACCACCGATCGACACTGCTTGATCGTGGGCAGATGCACTCGTGTAGAGTAAAAGAGACGGGTGCGTAACACCCCAGTGTGTTCTTTCAGAATCCAGGCTCAAATTGGAGATTTGATGCTTCATTAAAAAGTTATAGTGGTTTAACCAAAAAAGAAACGTAAAAATTTGTGCGAAAAATCAACATTGAGAATTTTTTTCAAACTATTGCGGTGAAAAACTCAAGATATAAATATGATCAGAAATGATCATGGGTGTAGAAGTATCATAAGGACATTTTCACATATTTTTCCAACTACAAAAAAATGGGTTAATGTAATGAAACAAAATTTTTGTAATTTACAGCGAGAGTTATTTTATTTTTTTCAGATATTAATTCTGAAAATATTCGCGATGTAATTTAATTTCTGACCGAGAGGAAGTATGGCATCACTTGTGAGATATAGAAGAAGCATTGTCTCTTTCTTCTTCTTTTTTCGCATGACAGTATAATTTCATTGGTGGCGCTCAATCGAGACCCGCTCGGCATAGCAGATTGATTTAGTGCTCGGCAAGGTTGGTTTTAGAAAATTAGCGTGTGACGCTGCAGTTATATCGGGAAGATATACACGCTACACGTACATAGTCAATGTGCAGTCTTCTCTTTTACTACATAATAATATGTATTGGAATGAGGCACGTAGCGCAACTGGGCTTGCATTGTGTTTTTCTCTCTCTCTCTCTCTCTGCCGAAGAGAAACGGTTATCCACTTACCGGCGCTTTGGCGGATAATGCGGTATACGATGATGATGCTCCGCGCGTAGATACTTGCGCGCACTTTTTTTAATATGCCAGCCATTCGGGGTAAAACAATAAAATTGAGTAATTTAACGGCTATTCGATACGCATTACATCATAAGTGCACCTTACAGATGTTTATAATATCGGAAAGAGAGAGAGAGGCTTTTCTAACCACACACGTGTCCCACACACACACACACACACACACACACACTCGAGTACGCACACAATATTAACGGGTTTTACAGTAAACTACACCGTATGAGAACGAGACTGTGACTGCACACACAATTTTACCCGCATCGCGAAAATCCAGGCGCACGCATTCGCGCAGGCCTAGTGGAGAATTACATGCAAATTGTAGTTATTGCAAAGTGCAACAGCTTCTCGTATTATACATATATAGCGAGTTCTCTGTGTGTTGTACACGTACTACAAGCCTGAAATATAATGCAATATATTCTAAGCAGTCTGGCTTTTTTAACACACGTGCGATATTATACGACTATTATCTCTTTTTATGTTTGCTTTCGATGGTCGAAGAAAATCCTCCGATCCTTTTTAAAATCTATAAAAACATAGACCTAAACTGGCAGAATTTAAGCAGAGATAAAAAATTGAAAACCAAAATTGAAAAACAGTATAAATTGAAAGCTGTCGATCGAAACGGAGATAGTGCGCGTAAGGATCAGACGTCCTTGGGAGATAGTGCCGTTGTTTCACATCGTACTCGCGAGACATATATAGTAATTCGATCACGCGTGGCGTTAGTTTCGCGCGTATTACACATAGCTTAACTGCACAAATACAGATCGCGTACTTACACGCATATAATATACGGCGCACGGTACATAACGTACGTAAAAGCATCCAGCTAAACGCCTCGGCACTGCAACTTCAATTCGTGCGCGCGAGCGTTTATGACCAGAAGCGCATGCAAATAATGATATAATACGCGCTGCACATTCGAGGAATGGGCTCCATTAGCAAGTTCAAACTACTCGCGCGCGCGCGTGGAACATTTGCATGAGCTGTTGGTTTATGCGCGCGCGCTATACTTACGCACACATAAAGCTAGTACATGTGCTCGCGGCTGTTGCTGCTGCTGCTGCTGCGGTACTGTATAACTCTTAGAAGTCGAGTAAGCAAAGGGTCACAGACCTATGCTTGGCGCACGTGTAAATCTAAGCACGTTGCGCGCGCGCGCGAGCAAAGAAAACTCAGGACTTGCGATCTAAATTTTTCTCAAAGTTTACGTATCGTCCCTGGTGGAAATACTCAACGGCTTGCGGCTAGTTTTTGGTCAACAAAACAACGTTTTTATATATAAAGACTATCATGTTACAGATTCTTTTAATGAACAGCTTTTGATCTTATTAAATTCGTACAAATTACTATTTAAAGTTACTTTCAATAGCTATATTTCATTTTCTCCATTTAACCTTTACTTGACACAATGGGGTAGAATCGACCCCACGCATTTTTACGTATTTTTAAAGTATCCAAATCGACAAAAATTGAATCTATGATTAAACATCATATTTGCTTTCAATATCAAACTTATACAGTCTTCAAAATAAACTTTTCAAAAGCTCGTCTAAAATTTCTAATAGAAATATTTAGTAAATTATATATTTCTTAACAATTCATTCGGGGTACACAAACCCCTAGTGTGTCAAGAACGCTATATCAGAGAAGTGTGTCAAGTAGAGGTTAAGTAAAAAAACGTAAGATTTATTGAATTTCTTGATTCACTTCAACTTATACAATTATTTTTACTTTGTTACTTGCAGATTTACAGATAAAGATATTCGCCATCTATCGGTAAAGGTTCTAAGTGTCATAATTGAATTTATTGAATGTGATTAATATTTGAAACATGATTGTTACAGAAAACTGCCCAAAATAATTCCATTAATGCTCGCGTATTCTGAAACATTTGAAATTATCATTTTTCGGTTGAATGGGCATATTTTCCGTGGATTATGTTGCCACGATTTCAAAACAAAATACCGTATCAATATCGTAGTTAAACGCAACAAAGCTCGCCAGCTAAACTCGAGACTCTTATTACAAGAAGCTGCAGTTTAAATTTTCGCAGCGCAAGCCCAATAAAAGCAGAGCTTAATAAATAAAAAAAGTAGCGAAAAAAATTGCCAACGGGATGCCGAGTGTAAATACAAGTGGCACCTACACCGCGACTGTAACAGACGCACGCGCCGCTGTTTAAGCGCACATAACGCGCATTGTGTGTATCAGATTTTCCTTGGTAACTCTATATATGCTGTGCGCCCGCGTAACGGTATAGGTACGACGCTCGACTAATAACACGTTATTACAGTACGGAAGTCCTCGGCGATTCTTCGACAAATATGCAATCACCAAATACATGTGATTGAAATGAGTGCAGAAAAACGACGATCGACGACGATATATGCCGTGCCGGCGTTCAGGCAAACGCGAGCTTTTTGTCCATTTAAGAGTACTTACATTACGTTCGAAGCTCGCTCGAGCTCGCGAGAATATATCCGGTGCGTGTACAGCTCGAGAGATCGAACGCTCCGAACACGATCGACTTTTCCAATATACACTTACAATTGCCGCATATTACACGGAGTCGATATTACGATGACGCGCTTAGCGCGCGAGCATATTTGCAAAATGAGTTATCAGCATCTTGGCTAACTGTACGCGGCGACGAGGCAGGTCTTTGCGCTTTGGCGAAACGATATCTGTGCAGTGCAGCCGCATTTCCACTGGAGCAAAAGTTAAGGTTGCAGCAGCAGCAGCAGCAGCAGTAGCTCGCCGGATCGTCGATGTTCTCCGTACATATATCTATATGCTACGCGCCGCACATGCATATAACAGTACCCAAGGTTTCTCTCTAATCGATGCACTGGAGGCGAAGGCTCGCTCGGGCGCGCGCGCGAGTCTCGTGTGTATGGCAGGGACAGGTTGCATCATACGCCGCCGCAGCCGACATGAAGATGATGCAGAAGAAGAAAAAGAAAGAAAAGGTACGAGCGCGGCGGCTGTGGCAGACCCGTAACGGTTATATCGGCCGATGCCTCGTTCTCTGCCCTCGCGCACCAATTGTGATTGCAGCTACAGCCTTGCCCTGTATCATACACATATGAGTTGGCCGCGCGGTGTATCAGGTGCAAATAGTTTCGCATCGCATGTGCGACTGTCCGGAGATCGAACTCACCAAACTTTGACGCGCTTTTATGAGATACTTTGAGTGTAAGTTTTTCATGCCTTTGAATTTGTGCCCATACGACAAAAATATATTCAGGCTTTAGAAAACTGATATTTTTGAACCGACTTGACACGAAACCTTTTATTTCATCTTCATTACATTTTTTAAACAGAATCGATTAAGCATGCTCTGAAAAGTTATTAAAACTCAGTGATCCTTCAATACCCGCATCGGCGACGAGCTTCAAATGTTACCGATAGATGTCATAATCAATTTTAAGCCAAAAGCTTACGAGTTAGTTTTTTATTTTTATCTCATATATTTCATAAGAATATGACTGCTAGTCTTGGAGAACTTAAAAATCCTTGTTGCACTTCAACGAAAGGAAAAAACTGTTTTACGGATGCAAGCTAGCTATGCCACTGATATAGCAATTTTCATTTTTTAATGTCTTACAATACAAGTTTATACGATTGTAAGAATATTCAAAGGCATCTCATTAAAATGAGTATTGCATGAAATGGCGAATTTAACGCGACATTCACTGCCGTACAAAAGCAACAAATTACTTTTGGTTCATAGAACCAGCTTTAAAGTAACTTCGATATAAACAGAGCTCATTTGAAAAATTGAAAATTAATGTTTCAAAATAGTGAAAAATACTCCGTATTATTCTGGTAAATTACGAGCAGACTTGAAAGGATACAACACGTGTATTATGCCGAGCATGACACCTATCTCACCGATGCATCAAAAGTCATGTCTGTGACACTGCGTTATAATGTATACTTGAATCAATTTTCCCATTGAAATGCTACGTCATTGGAAGATCGTTATCGCGTCTAGAGTTGAAGGCTTGAAAAGCAGCCTTGAAAACGACTTTTTCCGAGTCTACGTATTTGAGCCGCAACAAGTCGGACACAGGATGCACGCAATAAAAAAAGCAAGGATCGCTTGCAATGAGAAGTACTATTTACAGCATGTTGACCAGTAGATAATTTTTCAGTACCTTTGACCCGAGTGAAAGTTATTTCATTTAAGTACTGTCAAGTCATGTACTTTTGTTGCTTACTCTGCAGAAAGTCTCTCTATTTTTTATACTTATAATTACTTAAGCGAAGAAAATTATATTATCGTATAAATTCCAAGTCCTGCAAAATTACAACATTTAAAAACGAAATATATTCTTCTCTATCGATCTTATCATTCCCATTTAATTTTAATATATTTCTGTTGAAACTCGAAAATAAATTGCACGAAGAGTTAGCATAGTTGGATAAAATTTACTGCAAAATACTTTCAAGTTTTAAGGACAATATGTGCCGAGCCTCGCGTTGTATCCGGTTGGCAATGTTGCGCATGCCTTTTTTCTGTACACACACGGTGTACAAGCGGCCATGAAGGGTGAACACGCTGTACATAGCTCGACCTTTCAATTAGATTCTTTATTTATTTTCTCGAGTATCACGTAAAACTTTTCAAGCTTGATTTTATCTAAAAGCATTTAATGCGCGAAGGAAAACTCGCAGCATACGCGAAACTTTATTGAGACCTTTTGCTCGACGCTAATCATTGGAGGCAGGCACGCGATCGCAAGTTTATTCAGTGATAAGTAGGATTCATTGCGACGATCGCCTATTATATTTCTCGAATGGTGTAGAAGGTCATACGGTACAGCTGCGTATAATATAAGACGAGTCGAAAAATGTACGGTAAATACTGGAGCGAGTTTGGTATTAAAGCTGAAAAAGCTGCTAAAGCACACACCCGAGTCATTCATCGCGTTGAGCGGATTAGAGCACTCCCAGATATCTGCGAATCGCCGCAGCCTCTTGGATACTCACTCGACTTTCGGACGCGAATAAATTAAATCGGTAAACAAAAAAGGTTTGGCTCGATAACCGCGCGCATAGATCGGTATGGCGCCACGGTATAAAAGCCAATACGTATGAGCGATAAAAAATAATAATATGGAGCAGAAAAAATAGAGATTAAGATACTTGGGTAGTTTTGCAGATCGTTGCGTTGTGTGTATAATATGCAGAACTGGGAACCATTAATCAAAACAGCTTAATCCAGGTAAAGTCGTGCATCGCGGCTGGATGTAGGTGAAGGAAGTGGTCAAGTTGCGCAGTTACATTATATAGAGTCGTGTGCGCTGGCTGTCGCGCACTACTACTACTAGGGATCGCATGCACTAGTTGCGCGCACAAGTGCAGTACAGCGTGCAGCCCAAATGAGAGCCGCATCGATGAAAAGTCGAGCCGGTGCACAAACTAGAACTACTGCAGGCCACTTTGTGCGCGTCGTTGTTGCTGCTGCTGTTCGTAGTAGCGTGCAGAGGGCTCATACGCAGTAGGTACTGCTGCAGTAGTCGTCGGCATTCTCGCTGAGGGCATGTCATCGCGCCGCGCGCAGTACTTGGTATGCGTGATCAGTCGCTTCCGCGCGCGACATGCTATAAAGCCTCTCGTGCGCGCTTTGTCTCTTATTTCGAATTCCGAAAGCGCGTCGCCTTCGTCTCGCTTCTCTCTCTCTCTCTCTCTTTTCTCTGTTATATACATATACGGTAATTGTTCTTTCTCTGATCTTTCTCGCTTGCTGCTGCTCGCGACTAGTGCGGATTTATTTGCGAGCTGCGCGTCGATGCCGTGCTTTATGGTACCCCCGGCTCTCGCTTGTGTGCTCCATGTGTGCATGTGTGTTATGCGCTCCATCCTCGCGCGCGCACAGCTCGTCTCGTGTTCTTTATTTTCCCCCTTCGCTAGGAGCTGCTGCCTCTTCTCTGCCTTGTGGCCGCCGCTGCTGCTGCTGCTTCTTTTGCCCTCGCTCGCTCCCGTATTATATGTATGTGTGCTGCTCTTCGGAGCTTTTTTGATTCCTTTTATTCCGTTCGTTCTTTCTTCTTTTTCGTGCACTATACGGTTTACAGTGCGCGCGCGCGGCAAAGTACTGCGTCCGTGCGAGAATCTCCTTATACTGATTATGTTCGAGTCTCGCGCTCGCCGCACTCTCTGCCGCTGCTGCACCATGGCCGGTGCGCGCGAGAACGCCCAAGGTTCGAGTACAACATTCTTCGAGATTATCCGCGACTTTTTTGCTACATTGTTGTCAGTCGGAAAACGAGCGCTTAGCTGCACATAAGACGTTTCTCCCGCTGCCTCGTGCGCGCCATCTCCGCAGCGCGATTCTGATTCGTTTTAACGAATGTGCTTTTATTCGTTCCTCTTGAAACTTGGCCAATCGCAATAATTGCTTATCGATCAATATCGCATAATCATACGAGACATATTTGAACGTTTAATTCCACTTAGGATAAACTGATTTGAATTACATGTTTGATCATACATCGCAAAATCATCTTTTTAATTTCTTACTTCTTCATAATGAAATATCTTTCGAAGAAAAATATTTATTGTTTATTCGACATAAACACAATATTAAAGCTTCTTCAATAGTATATAATGACAAGAGTTTGCTATGTTTACATCGTATCATTATTTGTAAATATTATCAAATTGAACTCAAGTTATTTAGTTTGAATAATAGAAATTAATCGTTCACCGAATTTCAAGGAATGAAGATGGATTCAAGTGATTTATTTAACTTTGACGTCAAGTAACAATCTTTTTTTTTTAATATCTAAATGTGATACAGCTTATAATAAGCTATAAAATATATAGATTTACTCAATCTTATTGGTTTTATTTCAGAGTAAAAGATGAACCTAAAGATGTATCGCTCGTGGAAAATAATTATGACGTAATGGACAAGATACACGTTAACCAAAATATTCACTTTCCAGGATTTCTTCGAGAAAATTCAGTGAGATTGATAATTATTTTACATCTCATATGTAATAACATATTTGCGACAAAAATGTTCATATAAATTTACCTTTATCACAGGCTCGTGTGCTTCGCGAAAATGACGTAAATTCTGAACTTTATGATGAAATAAAAGTAGAAATCGAATGCGTGGACATGAAGCCCGGCATGAATTTATTAAAAGTTACGAAAGTTGAGGATATTTCTTCAAATCACTTGCGAGATATGAACGATAGACAAGATTATCAGATCCAAAAGAAAATTAAAAGAGAACCAGCGGATGGAGTTAAAGAAGAAGTGGATGTGAACTATGAGCTCAGTGATGCACGTGATATACGCGAAACAACATTTACTCGAAATAGTCATTTGAATTGTCACGACAAATCATCGCCTCACGGTACAGTTTACGCATGTGCAAGAGAAAGTAATCTAAAAAAAAATATGGATAAGACTCGTAATGGTATCTCGCATGCATGTGATATATGCGGCAAGATATATTCACAAAAAC
>CACVKI010139291.1:0-19072 GCA_902732785.1 Trichogramma evanescens
ACTTTACACTTATTTATAACAAACAAGGTAAAAAACTTTTTTCTAGCAAGTGAACGTTATACAGTAGCAAACGCAACGCAGTGCAAAAGTAACGTTTTATTATCGAGCTATGTTTAAACAAAACCGTTAGCGCGGGTTTGGGCCGATTATTCGAAACATGGTTAGGAATCGAGTCAGTAGATGGCGCTAACAACATAAAAAAGTCCCTAGACTCATAAAAGAACGCTTATATTAATTTTGAGTAGTTTCATTCATTTTGGCTACAATAAACATAGAAATATCGATACTAAATAGGCTGTATCTTACGATAGAATTGGAATTTTAAAATTCTGATTATGGCGCTGAAAAGCTGAGGAAAAAACCTATCGAAAAAGTTATGAAGATTATTAAAGTTAGTCTTTAGACTCATTAAAAAACGCCTATAGTGATTTAGTGTTATTTTATTCATTTTTGCTAGAATAAACTTAAAAGTATCGATACTAAATAGGCTCTATATTGCGATAGAGTTAAAATTTTTTAATTCGGGTTACGGCGTTGAAAAGCTGAGGAAAAATCCTATCGAAAAAGCCAAAAAAAAAAAAAATAATTTTTTTTCGATTTTAGGTACCTTTCCCCCCTTAAGCAATAGCAGTTTATGTAGGTCTCGTTACTAATGTTCATATCCGCGGCCTAATGATTACGCGCACGGCATACGGCACGTGGTAATTGTAGTCTCTGTATGTATATAATCAGATTAAAAGTTAATTCAGCCTGTTAGAACAAGTAGAGAAAGAGAGACTAGCAGTTCATTGAAAGAGTGTGAAAGATCGTGTGCGCGGTATATGCATCGATATCGTTGCGAAGCGCGACTTTGGACTTTACATGCCAATTCAAGGGAACTGAGAACGTATGATACGTATGTGTGTGAAAGAGCGAGAGAGAGAAACTCGTTTCTCTTATCGCGTATTGAGAATCTGCTCGAGTGGACAGAATCACAGCTGTATATGTGACGAAACTTTCTTAGGGAAAAAATAAGAGCGAGAATACGGCATCGGATGTTGCTGAACTTTGTCTCCCTCCTCTCTCTCTCTCTCGCTCTCTTTCACTCTCTTTCTCTCTCTTTTTTTCCTTTACTGCCGCACTACGCGAACGGGCTATACGTATACGTCATATATATACATGCGGTAGTTATACTCTCTGTATAACTACTATGCGAGGCGAGCTTTTACGTATATAATACATAGACGTATATACACCGAAAACGTACTACTTCAGCAACAGCAGCAGCAGCTTCAAAAAGTGAAAATAGCTCTCTGTACACTCTCTAACGGGGTCAACTCCGCTCGATATGCTATATATCTCGCGTTCATTCTTGAATAAGCGAACGAGCGAATAGCAGCGGCAGTAGCGGCACCCCTGTATCTTGCTAAAAATAGCTTCTCATCCTTTATCTTTTTCCCTCGCTGCCGCTACTCCCCCTACTGCCGCGCTGCGCGTCGATTTTCATTCCAGCGTGTCTGCGAGAACTCGCCACTGTATTCATCAGTTTCCTATTAATTTTGCCGGTCTAACTTTTTTCTTCTTCCACGGCGGCGTTAGAGTAAGTTTCCTGACGCTCGAACACGCTCACGGCCGCGCGCTCGCGCGCCTGCACGGCTTCGGTCGAAACAACGTCGGCCAGGGCTAAGCTATATAGCGCAGCGCACCGTAACAATTTCAACGCTGCAGACTCCAAGCTCTTTCATTTTCTTCATCTCTTCATAAAAAAAAGAAAAAAAAAGAGAGAGGGGAAAAGAATGGTATCTTCTTGAAAAGAAGGTCTCGAGCTTCTTAGCTTGGGTACGATGCGCGCTTGGTTTGATGCACAATAAAAAAATTACTCAACTCGAGCATTAAGTCGTCTTGTCCAATAGATATTTATGCATAGATATACTACATGTCTCGGTAGCGTAAGAAGGGAGGACGAGCTTTTACGATTATTATTTTATTTTTAATAGAGTACATGTACTAAGTCATCCGAACTCAATTTACTGTAACTCACTGATCATTGTCATAATTATGAAATTCTGTAACAAACAGTTTTAATGGAAACAATAAGTCCGGTTTCTCCGGAAATAAATAAAGCTAACACTACTTTATGAGTACATTTCCTGCGCTTTAAAAAGTAATAAGACACACAATAGAACGCAATGTATCTTGATTAAACAGAGGTTCTTTGTATTCGAACACGTTAAAATTTCATTCGTCCGGGCGAAGCTCGACCGATTCGAGCCGAACGTTTAACAAATTCATCAAAATTTGATGACGAATATTTAGAATCTATTTTTTTCGTCATTCATTTGGTTTGATTAAAATGAGCCGCGAGTAATTTTCAATAATTCTAAAAGATGACTAATTATTAAATGCAATGGATAATTATTCAAACGGAGTGAGTTTCAGCTAACAAACGCGCAGAAGATTCAATAAAGCTCGCTCGCCGTTCACTCATCATATTATGTCGAGCACACGATATTTTGCGCAAAGAATATCGCGTCGAATTAAATTCATAATACGTTATTATCGCATCGAAGCTATTTAAGCTAATTGAAGGTAGGTCAGGCTAACAAAGTGTAGGGGCATCAAAAGTAGTTCAGACGTACAAGGTAAAAGTGTCAAACGCCAATTGATCCATAAATTAGATTTTCCTGATTTATTCGGATCCTCAGTAGCTCCTAATGATATCAAAATCAATAATTAAATACCATATACCGTTTATTATAGTTATAGTCATAATAATACGTCTTAAAGAAATTATTGCAATATTTCTTTGATTGAATATGTATTATCAATTCAATTAGTTATTTATATCCTTTGAAAATTTTAATTTTAATTAAACTTGCTGACTTTCAAAAATGAAACATTAGAAACATTTAAGATTGCATTAACCGCTTATAATTTGTGCAGGTTCATGAGTTAATTTTTCATTAACTCCAATCCATATTTTTTCGATAAAATCTGATAATTTTTTTTTCGTCGCATTGAGTATAAATTATTTACATGCATTAATTATATGAATTTCCATTTTCTACTATTTTTCGCTTCAACATGAATTTTCACCATTAAAAATTTAGATAATTCTGTCTAGTTTCTTCATAAGCAGCTATAAGCCAGCCGTGACACCTGGATCTCCAAAAAGTCGGCCCGGGCGCGCGCGCGCACGCCGTATTTTAATAATTGAAAGTGCGCCTTGCACTCTGTGTGATCATTATGCCAAAAATACCGAGGCGTTGTAGCGAGCGATATAGACTCGCGCGCGCGCACGGAAAAAAAAAGAATCGCACAAGAGAAAAATTAAAGAAGCGAAAAGCGGAATGCAAAAGCCTAGAGAGCCTAGAGAGGGAACAATGACTTATAGGTCCGTGCTATTTCATAATTTCAAGTGCTCCTGTGTGTCGCGTTATGCGCACGTGTATACTGTTCTGTCGCTGCATAAATGTGAGAATATGTGCAAGCACGCGAATAAGGAAAACAGGGCCACTTCCAGCCAACGAGAGAAAAATATCCTACTCCAGAGCTAGCTGTGCTGCAGTTCTGCAGTGCACTACTAGCGCGCTGCTACTATTTGTATTCGCCCGGTGTGCGCGAGAGAGCGTGGCCTGTTTCTCTTCTTTTTTTTGCGCTGATAGCTCCGCGCTTTAATTGGAAGTACGAAGCCTCTCGGTCTGTCAATTCCTCTCTCTCTTTCTCTCACACCCTGTTTCGCTTCCTCTTTTTCGCTCATTGGCTGCTTTTGATTCGCGCGTGTGTGCATTATCTCATTTGTTGATTTTATCACTGGCGTCCTGTGTAGCACGGCGCGCAAAACAGATATATATTTAATACTCACATGCATACGTGTAGATCCGCACAGCTGCTGCTCTACGCTCGCTCGAAAATAGGTCAGCATTAAACTGAAATAGTTTGCGAATTGGCTTAAGCATCGTACGGCAGCGGCGCACTGACATATCATCGAGTTTATGCATCCAGCAGCAGCGAGCCAAGCTGGTTTAGTAAACTATTTGTTGACTCGCAGCAGGCGCGCGCCGCGATTTGTGATATTCGCGGCTTTCGGACGCGGCGCGGATAAAACTAAAGCTCCGCGGCGTGTTGACGTTAACATTTACATGCGATTTGGCTTAATAATTGCACACGTGTACCCCCCGTCGTGTGCATGCTCACAGCTGATTCAAAACTTGTGCACATGTTCGAATCTGTTCCTATTTTTTTTTTTTTTTTTCGCTAATTCCCACACGTCTAATAATTGCCAAAAAAAGACTCCGCGCGATAAGCCGCGTTATCGTGCGGCAATCGACTGCCTAATCGAATAAAAGCCGGACTCGAACGTAAACGAGCGAGAGAAAAAGCGGGAGGAGAGAGAGAGAGAGACAAGGGAAAGGGAGGGAAAAAAACAAGCAAACTTACGGGACAGATGGACAGACGAGGCGCGCGCGAGGTAGGCAATCGATATACATGAGCGCTGGACGTGCGCTGGACGTGTGTGCAGTGTGCGGGTGGGTAGTAGTAGCGGCCGTGGAGCGGTGTACGATCACGGCAAACCATTTTTCAGTGGAACAGTGATTAATCAAGCTCGGGCTGTTTTTCATCAGCTCTCTGTCCCTCTCTTGAATTCGTTAGGAAAAGCCGTTGGTTGTACACATAACGACGTGTGCGGCCTGCCATGCTGCTGCTCTACTGTAGCCTAGCTATGTGCTGCTGTATACACAGTGGCATGCTCGAGGAACATTCGTATATGTGGTAGTTGGTGTGTACCCATCCCCCCGTCCACCCCGTCCACCCCCGGGTGCGCCTCGTTCATCAAGCAGGCCGATTAAGCCTGTATATAGGGCTAGCAAACGTACATGTGTATAGTTACACGCGGAATATATCGTGCTCGTATATGTGTGTGTGTGTGTGTGTGTGTGTGTGTGTGTGTGCGAGGTGCTGCACAGTGTGTGATTTGATCAACGGGCTTTAACAAGCTAGTGCGATTTAGCACTATAGGGTTCTGGGTGTGCAGCTACGATGCCCACTCCTCCGCCACGGGCGCACAAACTGTCCATGCGTGCGCGGCTCGCTCTCGAGTCCGTACACAGCTCTCGGTACAGCTCCGCGGATACGCGTACTATAGCACGTACATAAGCAGCAGTACAACACACTATATCGGAGTAGTAGTAGTCAGCGTGCGGTGCGCTCCGAGGAACTTATCGCCGCTAGACGTGTATAGATCATCATCGTTTTCGCTCATCCTTTGGGCTTTGGCTCCTGCTGGCCCTGCCCCGCCTCTCTCTTCACCGCGTGCCGCTGCTGCTGCTGCTGCTGCTGCTGCACTTGCGTACATATAAACCATAACATGCTCTGTTTCCACAACTACGTATACTGCCGTATAACAGATAAGCGTCAGAGAGAACTCGCGTGCTTCCTCCGTGCTCGTTCGAGTGTTAATGGCAAAGCTTATATATAATACGTCGTTACGTACGCCAGCTACTACGGAGCGCACTGTGAGGCGAGCCGACTCACTATGTATCATACTCCGTTGTTGTTGTTGTTGTTGTTGTTGTTGTTGTCGTGACTTTGACGCGCGACGAGTTGGAGGCGTATGGGTATATAGGCGGAGAGACCGAGAGTGCCTCGCCGACCCGAATGGCCTCGAGCTAAAAAATTTCCCGTGCACACATTTTTTTTTTTATTATTTTCGTTACCACTATAGCAGCCTCTTTCTGCCGTGCTATGTATAACACGGTATTTTGCGGATTCACGGAGTCATATTCGCGGGATCTGTATTATGTACATTTACACGTAGGTGGTGGTGTCGGTTATCGTGCGAGTGCTCGGCTCGGCAGTTGTTGTTTTTACGGCTCGCGCATACATATAATGGGTATACTTGCGCGGAGGATGTAGCGCGGGGGTGCATACGGAGCAAGCTCGCACATATACATACAACACAGCATAGATCGCGGGGGCGCGCGAGATATGGATGATTCGTGCTTCCGTTTTAAGTGACTTATTGCCTTCGGGCTTGATAGATATCGCGTTGTTTTGTGTCTGTGCGTGGCAAGCGCGCGTACGCGAATACGTGTGTGTATGCACAAACGACCACTCTACTATAGACAAAACAAAGCTCGGCGCGTCCGCATGCAGCAGCACGCACGAATGCGGCACGTCCTATACGTGCGTAGATATGCGCGCACCTTTTTTTCTTTCCTTTTTTTTTTTTTATATTTAAATTCGTATCTCTGAGCGCGAGTTGGAATCGTTGGATCTCGTTCCGATTCATGCGTGGAATACGGTTCTGTGATGCTGCTGCTGCTTATATAATCGAAACGAGACGCACTAGGATACGCGACAGGTCAAAACGTTTCAATAAATTGGTCTCCATTTTCAGTTCGAACTATGGCAGACGCGATTCTATGCAGAGATCAATGCACGCTCGTGTGTGTGCCGCTTTTAGCAATCGTTATATTTGACTAATACAAGGCAAAGCCAACTCGACTGTGTATAAGTCAATTTTGCTATTGCCGAATCCAATGTAACGAACAATTTTTACGGCTACCTGCTGGAACTGACCTACTTCCCCAATAATCAAACATACGTTATGCATACGTGATGCAAATCCGATCTCAGATGCCCAGACGAATTTTCGTTAATATTCATGTTGCTCCAGCTAGCCGCCTCTCGGCTAAGACATTAAATTTATATTTCATGTATAAAAATGGCAGGTTATATTGGCGTGTACACAGAACACGTAATCGGGCTTTCACAAACAAAAGCTCGTCGGCGGCGGCGATGGGCGTCCTGCATATGCAGTGTCTCGTGCAGGCACACACAAGCCATATACGTGCAATCGATATACTCTGGTCATCCTTCAGCTCTCTCGCGCGCGAACATATATACGCGCATATACATATATACGTAGAGGAGGCTGCTGCCGATATTCATGCGGCCGGACGATGTATAGCACACAGTATACGCCGATACTCCACGTATATGTGCATACAGTGAGAGCCGCACGCGAGACAGAAAAAGAGCGAAAACTTGGAACGATCTCCTCTGGGAGAGTATGAAATGAAAAAAAAGGGGGAAAAAGAGAGAGAAAAAAAAATGCTCGCCATCGAAAAAATCGTAGTCTTGCTTTCCTCGTTGAAATTCACTATCGCCCATTGCTCGGGCGAACATTTATTGGTATGTGTGAGTGTGTGTATGCGCGCGCGCGCGAGAGAAAGGAGAGAGAGAGAGAGAGAGAGAGAGAGAGAGAGAGGAGCAGGAGAGGCCGGCCAGAAGCACTCTAAAACGCGCACGTATGTGTGCGCGCTCCTATATGTGTATATATGGCCCGTAGGTATTGGGTCAAACTCACATCGATGCATTCACGTACTATAAATACAGATCGAAATGCGGGCGCACATCCGATTCGCGTCAATTTCGCGCGAAAGTTACGTGCTCATTGTGCGCAGTTACGTTCTTCGCCCTTTTCTCTCTCTTTCTCTCTCTCATGCATTGCAAAGCGCAGCCAGCATGAATAAACTTGGTTTACGTTCATAGGTATATATATGTTCGTTGGCGTACGATATATCGTCGAATCGAATCGAATCGAACTAAATACCTGCGGCTACTGGCGCGTCGCGTCGGCGTTCCTGACACTTTTTCCCATGTGTCCCGGCTGCGTAATGTATACGCGCGTTCGCCTCGTGGCCAGATTAATAACAAACTTTCATTATTGTTTTGGACGCTCTGTCTTCTTCCTTTCCCATTCGAGTTATACGCGTATTCGTATAAGAATTCAGGTGCGGCGGCAGCAACAAACTCGATATCAATTATAGGATATACAGGATATTGTTTTTCCCCATTCAAATCTTGGCAAGGATCAAATAAAGCTTTACCCTTTCTGTCTCTCTCTCTCTCATTCTCAACGGCGACGTGTACTGCACATATACGCGCTGGAGGCGCACAAAAAAAGTGCATGTGCCGGTGTGTGTTATATATACGTGCTATATATGAACGAGCGCGTTGTCGCATGCTGCTGCCGTATACGCTGAAGTAGAGCGGCTTAACCTAAATCTCGGGGCTCGATGAATCTCGTGACAGTGGCAGGCACTGTTCTCTCTCACTCCCTTTCTCCCTCATTTATACGTATAGAGCAATAGAGCTATACACACAAACACACCCACACACACTCACGAAAATCGAGCATGTGTGTAGACGAGCGGCAGGTAGGAAAAAACTGGAACTAAACAATTTCGACACACATAAGCGACGACGAAGCGGCGACGATTATACGGCGACGAGGCAGTACTCGGACGGGCGCAATCGTCATTTCTCTAGCGAAACTGCATTACGCCAGAAGCACCCGCGTTACAGTATACAAGCGCCAGAATAGAGATCCTTTTGTTCTGGCCCATTCTCGTTCGGATTGAAGTAACAACGGGGGCTCGTGCGTGCACGCGCACGCGTTAATCGCTGCACGCAAGACAAAAGTGGGTGCGTCGACCGATCCGCAAAACTCGGAGCGATCTAAATGCGTTATAAAGAGAGAGTTGCACGACGCGCGAGCACAACGAGGGAGAGAGAGAGCACATCGATCAGTTTTAGCGTTACACTACTAGCCTACTGTAGAGAGGCTGCAGGACGGGTGAAAAAAAGAGGCTAAATAAAACTTGCCCTCGCCGTAAATTGAAACGGATTCAAAAAACGCGCCGGCCACACACCGAAACTAACGTATAAACTCTCTTTCTCTCTCTCTCGGCTGCTGTGTGTATACGTATATATGTAGCACAACTTTAACCGCTTTCCACAGCCACCTTGGCCGTAGCGTGTACTGCTGCTGCTACTGTTGCAACCCTCTACATACATGTATAGGCATATAACGAGCTCTGTTTCGTTCGTTCGTTCGCTCGGTCGGTCGCTCGCTCTGCTGACTGCTCTGTGCGCGCGCTATATACCGAGAGCCTTTGTTTCCATTGCCAGTAGCCCCCTTTTGTTCCGCATCTTTTTTCCTCTCTCTCTCTCTCTCTCTCTCTCTCTCTCTCGGCGCATAGTAAAAGCTGTTACGTACCGCTTGGTAAAATAAACTTTACTTGTTAACCGCGATGACTTTGGCCGACCAGAAAAGAAAATGTAATTTACAAATGATGCGATGTAGGCGGTGGCGCAAGCTCGATGCCCCCCATGTATAAAAGTTTATCTTTCAATCATGCGCAATAATCGCTGTATACTTTTACGCTGCTGCTTGTTACATACCCCTGGAGCTGGGAATTTATTTAAATCTCGGTATTTGCTATCATCTTGTACGATAGGGGCAAAAAATAAACCAATACAGACGTACTGCTAGTTGTAGTAATAGTAAGTAGTAGTAGTAGTAACTGTGTTATTGCGCGGCTTAACGCGCGTCAAATTAGCATCGCTCCGAAAAGTCGCCCAAGCGCAAGGTTGAAAAGCTAGGAGGAAAAGGAGCGAGTGGAAGGAGTGGCCAAAGATAAAAGATGAGTATTGCAAAGGCAGATGGAGAAAGAAAACGAATCGATTCTCGTTGGCACTATAATTTTCAGCCTGGTTTAAAGTGCGAATTTATTCAGCCGCGTTGGAAACCGCAGTGGTTCGGCCTTCTTCCTCTTCTTCTTCTTCTTCTTCTTCTTCTTCATTCCTGGCGGTCTATATCTAACGATGAATTAAATAAGAAGAAGAAGAAGAGGAGGAAGAAAAAACGAGAAAAAAAGGAAAACTCGGACGAAACGATAAATCGCTCGTTTGGCCAGTCGATCACGTAGAAATAAGATCGATTCTATATATAGCTGCGGAGCGCGCGCGAGCTTGCAGTCAGGCGCATGGGCTCGCGAGCGCGCGCGGCACGATGAGCATCCGAATAAATAGAGAGAGAGAGAGAGAGTAGGCGAAACGAATTCGAAGACGAGCTGCGAGAGCGAGCGCGAAACAAGACGAAGAGAAGCCGAGCCGGCGAGAAAGAGAAATAGCCTGGGTGTCTTTAGACAAATTACTTCACGAGGCGTGTTCTCCCTCGCGATAAACTTTTTTCTTTCATTTCTTTCTTTCTTTTTCTTTTTTTTTTTTACAGCGCTGTACCATCGCGCACGCCACCACTGGCTTTTCTTTTTCCGTATAGTTTGTATTGTGACTGAGTGTGTCTGACCAAATGCTGATACTAGGGAGGAAGAGAGAGAAAGTCAACAATCGTTTTATACATCCAACCGCGTGCTTGGAGACAGCTCGACTGAATATAAATGGTGTTCGATTAATTCTCTTGGCCTCGCGCATAGTCTGCTAACTCTGCCAGCAGCACGTCTATCCTATGTTTCTATGCTATTTTCCTTGCCTCGGCTTGCAGCCCGACCTCCCGAGAACATGTATCCTACACCACCGCAGCAGCAGCAGCAGCAGCAGCAGCAGCAAGCCTCGGCCGAGCAACATACCTACCACTCACACCTGACTAATTCGACTTGATCAAATCAGGACGAAGTCTGACGCAATCGCATGTGCAATTCTATTATACTTTCTTCGTTCAATTCCAACGAAGTAGACAGAGACGGAGTTGAAAACGATTATAACGCCGAGCGCCATAATCGATTTATCCCATCAATATGCCATATTTGAATGCGCGGCGCGCAAACCGTATTCCACGACCGATTATTCGCTTCGTGTATATTTATTTTTTACCATGCACGCCATGCGCCAAAGGAAAGTATTTTTTTCTCCTTCAAATCCTTGTATAGTGTTTTATCGTCTGCGGAACGCGCGAGTTTGGCATTTATACAGTTTTGCATTCAGTTTGGACGGCTCGACTTTCGAGACGTGTATAAACACGTGTACACGCAACTCTCGCGCGTCAACTTTATACTCTACACACGTGCCAGAGCCACAGCTACTGTCTTTCTCTCGGGTCAGTCCGTTGGTGCGTCTGAATGTGCAGTTTTGAAAAGCCTATTTCGGCGCGTCCGCGAAATATGCTTTTGCCGTCGTATCTGCGTACGCGTTTACGCGCGATTTTATATATTAAATGAAAACTTTTACGAAGCATCGTTCATGAATGTATGAGAAAAGCTCCGCAGATGTCGCGAATATTTATTTTAATCTTTTCGTTAATGTCGCTTGATGCTAATAATTTTATCATAATTTATTCATTGTATTTATGGGATGAAATTAGATTTTGTCCGAATGAAATTGCATTATACAGATGAATTTAAATCGTAACTTAATTCCTATTAATAATTTCTGTTTCATGGAATTGAGAAAATCAATTTTTGAATTTTACTGAAATCGGCAGCTTTAATAATCTTTAAATAACGAGTATTTGGAAATCATCGGATACTAATATATTCAAGTTACTGCAAAACTGTTGCACTATCGGGTTTCTCTTATAATCTAAAAACAGAAATCTTAACAAATATTCACTTCATGTAATGTTATTTTACACAGAAACTCACCAAACTTGTAATAGATATTTTCATCGTCTTATAGCTTTAAATAATATAATAGAATGCTAGTAAAGGACCGAATTATCAATTGGATTAATTTTGATGTCGAACCAGCTCACTGAATTGTTATTTTTATCTTGAGACGACTCACAAAAATATCAAAAATCAAAGCTTCATACCTGGAAAGATTCACTAAAATCGAGCTTTGAAATGTTCAAAGCAACCGATAAAGTTCAACGTAAGATATGTAAATCAGGATAAAAATATCGTAAATTTTTGTTTCATTCGTTTGTCGTTGCTATCGATAGCTTTGAGAGTATTCGTGCGTAATCCGATTTTCATGTATAAAAAATGTCAACAATGCTGGCCGGAAATTTCAGTTTGTCAAGGATTTAAGCAAAACTGGAGCCTGCACGCGCCGAGTATTATCTCAAGACTTTTAATCTGGCTAGGTTGAAAGTTGCAACTTTGAACTTCGGGGCAAACCATCTCTCAAATATTCTCAACGAATCTTTGGGAAAAACCGCGTCAAAGAGCATATATTTAACACTGCGTCGCACACACACAATGACATACAATATGTATACCGCACACTCGGTGCGACCTTGGCTTTGAGGTTTTTCGGTTTTCTCATTTCCGACAACTGCTGCCATATCTGCGCGCGAACTTAAACGTGCTTTATAATTACGTCCGGCCATAGCCGAGTATATACTACTCAGAGCTGCATAAATCAGACAGAACTTAGATTGCTTCTCTCTCTCGTTTCTGGCGTATGTAGCTGTGTGTGTGTGCGTGTCTGTGTGTATGGACCCCATTCCCTCCCTCTCTCTCTCTCTCTCTCTCTCTCTGTGACTCTCTTCTACCTTCTCCACCGGAACAAGTTTGTCCAGCCGGCGGATATGACCAGAGTAGCAGAAGCATCAGTACCAGTGGCCCCTCCTAACTGATAAATCATGACGGTATACGTGGTGTACGTGCCGTAGCGCGCACTACAAGGGCGCCGCAGCAGAACTCGAACCCGAGCGAATAGGAGAACGAACGAACGAACCCCAGCCCCTCCGTGCACTGGTGCACACTGGAGCTAGGAATACGGCGTTCGAGAATAATCGTTTCTCTTCGCTTACGATAAGCTTGAACTCGCCTCGGAACGCATACACGCAGTATCATAGTGCGCGCGCGCTCTCCGGGCTCATGCTAATTTTACGAGACACTTTAAAATATGATGCATTCGGGACCTGACACCACATTCTCTTTTACGACAATGGGAGGGCGGCAAAACTGATGATCCCGGGGGCACATAATTTTTTCGCACCTTCCAGTTACTCTCTGCACGTTTTAAGCTCGATTAATGTTAATTATCGGCAGAAATCATAATGAAGTGCGTTTAATTGAGCAAATCGAAAGTGAATCGAAAAATCACGATTAGTTTGGTGCGCCACTCTGTGTACTCAAGTTCAAATGAGCTCCAAATGTTTGTGTTTTCCTATGCGAATCAGCCGTATTTGATTTGACGCTAAAATAGTTCAGTCAAACGTGCTCGATTTGACAACGTTCAAATGAGCTTTCATCATTTCCCCCTTTAGCGAGGCGAATTTTCACCTACAAGTTGGAAAATCAAGTTTCTGATCTAATTTTCATTGACTTTGCGCAAGAGAAATTACGTTAACATAAAAATTCCTTCTAATAACTAAACTCAAGCAGATGAAGGAGTGAAAGAAATCAGTTGCATACATATGCACCAGGTAATAGAGAAAAAAAGCACAGAATTGAACTTGCTCGAGCTTCTGAAAAATGATTACGAGAGAAAATGAAAAAAAAAGCTTAAGTCCATATAGAAGAGCATAGTACTCGAAGAGAAACGTGCGAGAGAGAAAACGTCTGCCTGCCTGAGTGTAACGAGTCTCTAAAGGCCCCCCGCCGACAGCAGCAGAAGCAGCAGCAGCAGAGAGCTTGCAACAGAACGGCATTTCAGATACTGCACTTGCCTGCTCGAGCTTGCACACGGCTTCGTATAATTTTTCCCCAATCTTCGAGTGCGGCCGAAAGAAGCCTATGCCGTAAGGTGGCGCTTTGGCTTAAACGAAGAATCCTCTCAGAATGGAAACAATCTTGCATCCACTAGCTGAAGTCGTATGTATAGACATAAATACGGAACCAAAAAAAGAAGTGGAGAAAAAAGAAACGAGAGCAAAAGCTGAGCAGAGCGATGTCATGAAAATGAAAACCTTTTCCGGATGAAACGAGCTCGTTGCAAAAGTGTTGCGTGTTAAGAGGACCAGGGTACTTACCGAAGATAAAAGTGTCTATGGCAAACAGTAGTTACAGCTCGAGCGAAAATAATAAAAATAAAAACAGGATTTAGGGCTGATGAGATACAAACAAACATTTCCGTATAAAAACGCGAATCATACGCGTTTGATGTCGTTATAACCATTGCTTGCCTCGGTACAAACGAAACGATATATTGGTTTTTTTCTATAAATTGGATCGCTTCGTGGAAAGTTTGTCAAAGCTGTTTGACAAGTACATTCGAGGATCTGGAAATGATGGAATTGCGCGACGCACTTCGTTCGGGTTCCTTTTTACACATTTGAAATAATCACAAATTATGAGATCGTTATAGATAGTACCGTTGAGAAAAGAAAAGAAGTTTTACAACTTGGAGCGCAGCGAGTTTCGAGCAATACAATCGTAACGCGTGCTCTGGGAGAATGAAAAGGGAGGATTGTTTGCGTATGTACAACGTATCGCGCGCGCGGATAATGCGTGAGCGATAAAAGTTTTTCGCGCGAACTTTGAATGATAAATAATATCAAGACGAAGCGAGGAGAGAGATTATCATTTCCAACTCGTTACTCTATTAAAGTAGGTAAAAAATACAACGAAAATAAAAGAAAAGGGTATGAAAATGCGTGCACTCGCCTGAAATGCATAATGTACAATACATCAGAAAACGGGAATAACTTTTGAACTTTAGATGGAAAATACATACAGAAAGTTGAAACCTGTTTGCTTAATGAAAAAAACGTGCACGAGAAATCAACTCGAAAGTTAAATATCTTTTCACCTTTTTACACTTTAGTTTAGCCAACTCGACGTGTATTTTTTCGGCCAATCAATATCATACACATAAAGATGAAAAAAAGCAAATGTATATTTAACAGATAAAATGAAAAATACAGGGAGTTGTACAAGTGAGCTCGAGAAAGAGGGAGACGCGTAGCAGAACTTGAAAGAGCAAAGCAGACTGAGAGAGATAGAGAAAGAGAAGAGCTGGAGAGGAGCGAGCAGACCAACAATTTGAAGTGTAGAGTCGAGGAGAATTCCCTAGGCAACTGTTTCATCATTAATTCTGCTAGATCGGAGATTGTTGTCTGAAAGATTCATGCTTCAGACTAGTGCCGTAGCTTTTCCCTGCCAGTTTCCCATATACCCGCGTCTATGTATATTGTAAGCCGTGTATTTATATAGTAGCAAGCAACGCTTTAGAAAGATGCAAACAAGGCGCGCGCGCGCGCGCACGTAACTTCGTTTGGAGTGCGAATTTGACTTGTAACGCATTCAGGCGAAAACAAGACCGGGTTCGGGGGTAAAAGTTTTTAATAAATCAGAATACATATGTCGGTGCATGTACCTACATGCACACGCGGCCCTCAGCACATAGCAAGCGCTGGAATTGCTTTTACTTTGCTCGTACGTTTACCTACTAATGGCGTGCTAAACCTGTATGGATTCTTTGAGCGGAGTGTAAGTGCGTTTCTTTTTCTCGCTTTCTTCTCTCAACTTCTTTGATTCTTTCCGAATTCGGCAAAGATATCCAATACAATTTCCTTTACGAGCGCGCCCCACAAACGCCGGATCATGGTATACTGCAGCGGAGGAAGGAGAACTATTATTTTTGAAAAGCAAAAAATTCCGCTCTTTGATCTTTTTAGATGGATTTTGAACCATCCACGATGCATATAGACTTTCATTAGCTTCGTTAGTGACTGGGGGCTGCACTTGAATTTTGATTTTTTGCGCCTGCACACACGCACACAGGTGCATACACGGTAAACTGAAAATTGCAACTAATTAAATTTCGCGCGCCGATAAATATTGCATCTTTCGGTGACGAATAGCGTATATTGTATACGTGCGCGAGTTCATCGCAGCAGCCACAAATACCGATGTAAACTTACGTGTACACACGCTCGCATAGACATCGGTGTAACGCGCTTTTGTGAATCCATTGAAATGTCGTTTGATCTCGGTGCGCCCCGTGTCTATCTGTTTATCAAGCATGTCAGTGGTAGACTGAGCAAAAGAGAGAGAGAAATAGAGAGTGGGAGTCGGAGCAAGTGTGCGTATATGCATGTATATGAGAACATTTGCAAGTATGAAGGGAACGGGAGTAAGAGAGAGAGAAAGAACAGAAACAGAGAGAACAAACCCTTTGAATGGCGTTAGGCAGTTATTACATAGCCGCAGTTCTCGCGTTTACTCACCTTTATATAACGCAAATATAGATATATGATGAAGGATAGAGGGTCGGAGGCTCTACGCAGCTCTTTCGAGAGGCCGAAGAAGTAGGGGTACGCGCGCGCGCGGCAAGATGTAAGTGGTGTGTTAGAGGTTGAAAGGGCGTGCGCCACGTATTATATACATATATACGAGTACCTCATAGTCGGTGTGGCTTCTGATGAAGCAGCACGCCGGGACAAGGAAGCTTTCACCGATGCTTCCAGCTGTTGTACTCTCCCGCGCCCCTACACCGCCTGTATGTACTGCACACATACGCGGCACGGTATGGAGTATACGCACATACCCGTGCTCACACTTGAGTCTTCCTTGATTCTCTGGGTTAATTAATAAGGACTCGAGTTTCATTATCCTCCTGAACCACTAGTAGCACCGCTACCACTGCTGTTCTTGCTCTGTGTGTATATGTATGAGTGACGTGCGTGCCTTTACAAGAGGCATTCTCCTTTTAGTAAAGTGCGACGCAACTATAGTTTGTTGCTGCTCGAAACAAAGCTATGCCGATCTCAAGTTTATTATTGCCAAATCAAACGGGGCTTGTTTATTTTCACATCTAATCAAGCTTTGTGTCAGGAAATTAGTAGGAATAAATTCTTACTAAAAGTTGCAGGAGTGTTTCTTAACCCCATCGGCATTTAAATAAGTATTCGTTCAAAAATCTTGCAAAATTGTTATAAAAATTTCTTATTTATATCCACGGGCTTCATTTGAAAAGATAGATAATGCTTTTTAATTGATGTAAAATAATTACTTTTACAAAAACTGTGAGTAATCAATAATTATACTCGTACTTGGTGTAAATAAAAGATTAGACGTAATTTATCAATGACTCATTTGGCTTCGAAAGGATGACGAATTTCTCGATCGACGCCCAATCCCAGTGGAGTCTTCGTAATTTATTGACTAAACAAAGCTAAGCTCACGCTCGAATATTCCATTCCGCATATCCTCCATAGTTATAGAAATCGCGGTGACTCGAGAGTGTACGAGCAATTCCCTTTAATGAGGTATGAACTTCAATCTGCCGATGTGTGTGTGTGCGTGCAATCGCTCTTGCGACGTGGCTTACTCCTCGTTAATCATGTTTTATTGTAACGGCAATTCAGTCCCGAGGCTATTAGTGAAAATAAATGATTCGCTTGTATAATGCACGTACGGTGTATGCATAAGATATAGGTAAAAAGGCGCTAGTACGAGAGAAAGGGAGAGAGCTACCACCGGCTGTACAGCGGAACGAAAGAATCGCTTGCTAAACTTTCGCTGTAAATCGCTGACGATGACTCGCAGGATAAATTGATTCTAGCCTGGGCGCGCGTTGCCGGGGTCGCGGCAAGGGGAGGAGGATGAAGCATAAAAACTTTTATAACGTACCATCGCCCGTACGAGGATACACGTATAAAATCCTATCCTAGTGTTTAACTCGTACATATTTTTTATGTTTTCTCAAAGAATATACGTAAATGCAAAAACAACGTCTGAATTGGGTATTTCCGAAAAATACACACTTGAGTTAGATTTGTATGTGCAAAGTGTATTGCAGATGTCCAGTTTTTTATTGATCCATCTGCATTAAACATTAAATGAATCTGGTGCTTTTAAACTATTTTTGCTGCACTGCGAATATAAACTATCACAAAAAAAGGATGTGGCATGACTCACAATTCTACTGCATTTAGAGCACGGCGCCATTTAACGCATTTGCTCTATGTACAGGCTTGAAGAGTCCATTTATAATACTGTTCGAGTATTACAAACTCAATCCTCGTGTTTTCGTGTTCTAGTAATTATATGTACAAAATTTTGAATGTAAAAAAGACAAGTGAAATTAAGTGGTCACTTGCAAAATTTGAAAAGCTCAAATATAATACTCATGATATTTGTTATTATACATGTTTTCTATGTAATCAAAGTAATCCCGATGTATATAGTTTAAGAGACGAAGTAGGTAAACGTTGCATTTATCCCGGAAGGCACTTGAAAAATTGCAGCAGATATCATTTTATTAAGCTCGAGTTTTAATCTGTATCACATTGTACTATGGCAAAAAGTAGATTCTTGAACCCATCGCAACTAGGAGAAGAACGTGTTTCATCACGGCTCGTATACTTTTTTTAGTTAGCTCTTTACACAATAATACAAAAATACATTCGATTTAAATCTGTTAGATTCCCTGGCTTAGATTGAAATGGCAAATCATAATTTGACAGAAAGAGGACGATTGGCTGTAACTGTCACGGTAATTTTTTCCAGCTCTCTGTCTCTTAAATTTAACTTTAATGAATGTATTCAGTACACGATTGAATTATAAAAAGTCTCGTACTTTATATTTTTGTGTTGCAAAAAAAGTTCGAGATCCGAATAGCAGTACAACAATTATTCATTTATCAGTTCCTGAATTCAGTTTGAAAATCTCACACTCGTTCCATTTGCTTCCGCAAATTCTTTTTATTTTTCTGCCTTCATCTTATTAAATCTAACAACTATGTAATATGATCTTTGCTTTCTTAACATTTGTATTGTCAAATGCGCATTGGTGGTACTTTTATACTTGAATTCAATAGTCTTTTGTGTTTATGACTAATGTTCGAAACACAGCAAAATCATAAAAATCACTAATACAGTCAAGAAAAAAGAAAAAGAGACAGGGAATACCAAGCTTTCGCAAGCTCTGTACAAGCTCTCCGCAAGAATAAATGGGTTCGTGATATTATGTGTCCCTGCAGCTTGCCTCGCCACCGTACTTTTACACGCCTACAGCACCCATATAGTCCTTTCATAGTGAGCGAACTTCCGCGCATGTGCGTGTAAAAATGCTTTAAATTCATAGAAACGCCGATATAACACTATTTCGTGGACATCAAGCACCTTTCAATGTTGTGAGCGGGTTTTGGATGAATTTGTACGTTTCATATAATCCGAAGTGAATTGAAACAAATTTTTTGTTTCAGTTAACGGTTTATTGCGAATTTAGTATCTTCAATGGACGATAACAGTTAATATGTGTATTAGTTACAAGTGTCTCATCTTATTCATCGTATAGTAATAAATTAATCATTAATAATTTATAATTCAATGAATTCATAGGAATTGGCAACTTTTGCAAACTTAAGGAACATTTAGGTTTGTCGTCC